>JAOBRD020939416.1:0-29126 GCA_027575215.2 Hydrozoanthus sils
GAGTAGTAGGGGGGGGGGGGTGATGAAACTCGTCTATTTTTCCAATGTTGCATCTGTAGCCACGGTTTAAGTCACGCCAATTCTATAGTAAGCAAACGATTAGAATACAAATGAGCTAAAAGTATAAAATTCTAAAACAATCAGTTACTGTAATTTTAAGTTAAGCTTAAAATATAAAAGAATTGCGGCAACGATACAGAAAATTGACCAGTTGTGTGAAAATCATTTCATATAAGTAGTTTAAAGTTAATTCATAATCGAATGTTAAGCTAAAGGACACTAACACAAGCTTTTGATCGAGGACCGTGGGGAGTATAGTTTCACGGAAGTTTCTGTATTCTCCTTGTACCACCCCTCCCCCGCTACAAACTACTGTTTACTGATGCGGCTGGCAACGAACCCAAACAATATGGCGCCGAAACAAAGGCAATTTAGAGTATTCGATCGGGGAAATCAAAATAAAACGCTCCTTGAGAAGATGTGATCGCAAACTTAAAGCCTTTACAAGTGAAAATAGCTGCAATGGAGGGTATTTATGAAGTTTCATCGTCAGAGAAAGTTCGTACTTTGGAGGAAGACTTGCGGAAAGAACTGAAAGAACTTCAACTTGAAGTTGAAGAGGGAAACTTTTTGGGCTCCGGATCACAAAAAACTTTCGGGTGAGTCTAGATAAATTCCTTTATAGCAGTTGAAAAACGAGTTGAAAGGCTTACAAGGATCTATAACTTGAAATGAAGTTAAAAAAATACTGATTATTACTTACACAAATTTGTTGCGTTTGTTGTGATAATTCACTTTTTCAAGTTAACTTAAAACCTTTTATTTCGTTTTGCGCCCGGTTTCCTGTTATGAATAGAGAGTCTGGGGATGGCGAGCTATTGTCGGTGAAGGAGAAACTATATATAACTGTTATAGCCGGCATCAAATTGTTTAATACCAAAATTCCCTTGACTTGTCAGATTTTATATAATTATACAGGGATAAACTGATATTGTAAAGCACGCTGAACATATTCACATGAAAAGGCACTGTTTATGCACCACTTTTTTTGCCCTCCCCTAAATAATTCACTCCAGCATAACAGGTCTGAATTAGAATGAAATTGATGTGGGGTAGGAGGGGGACGGGGGATGGGGGTTGCAAGCATTACAGCATAGAAGTGCAGTCAGTGTGCAGTAAATTTGAAATTATTCTAACGTGGAAACTGTGAATTACAAGAAAATATTTTGGGGGGAGATCCCCCAGCCTCCTGCTTCAGATGAGCCTACAACAGATGTAATGAGTGAAACATTTCAAAGTAAATTTTGGGCTTGAATTCTCATTAATGAAAGTAAGATATTTGTCCAGTTTGCATTACTTGCAGATCTGGAGAGGGAGGGGGAAGGCCATTGGTAAAAGTCTCCAGAATGTACCCTAAAAATTCCAAGTCCCCCTGTGGTGTGCTGAACCTGATATAAAATTATACAGTAAACAAAGGTGCACATGTAATGGGGCACTTGTCATAAGACCTTTCACTTATTCAATATGGACATTTCCCAAAACAAGCTTTATTTTTTAACTCTAAAAAATACTTGACTCTGGGTTTGACACTGGTCTTTCTATAACAAACCATAGAAAATGAAATAACCTTTCTTTTAAGTGTCAGTTGAAATAGCATGTATTAGTTTCCAATCAGGGATACTAAACAAGTATTAAACTGCCAAAAACATGCTTATCTTATGTTTTACTTCATTTACTCTTCTGTAGTTCTGTCCCCCTTCCAAAAGATGTTGAACACTTCAGAAGAGAAAGAAAACTTGCTATTAATAAAGCATTACAGGTTAGTTTGAAGGAGAGACCTTTTAACCCTAGAATGCGTGAAGTCAATCAGACCCCCCCATCTAACTTCAAAAGTATGGAACTAATTTCAATGAAACTTGGTATGTGTAATTAGTGCCAAGTACACTTCCAGTTAAGTGTAGTCATGTTGCACCTAATTGTTTTCCATGGCAACCATTTAGAAACACAGAAACAACATTACCATGTGTAAAATCAGTGTTCTTCAATGATATCCATCTTATCGATATAAAATCAATGTAAAAACTTTGCACTTGTAATTAATAAATATAATTGTTTAATTATCTTTCAACTAAATAAAGTCACATAATTTTTAATTGGTTTCCATGGTAACAACAGCAACGCAATGTCAAAACTGTTGACACCAAAATTTTGCAAATGGTTAAAAATAACAGCATTCGCTTAACAAGGTAGTTGCACATGATCGACTAACTCATCTTAAAGTTAATTATGTTGCCATGGCAACCACTTCTAAAATCCAACATGGCAGCCATCGGCCAAAGTTTCCAATTTTGTAAATTTGTTTTAAAAAGTTCTAAAACAGCTATAAATATTTACAAACATGAATTTTCAAAGAAAATCTACTAAATTTGTAACAGATAAAAAATGATTAGTTACAGTCATTTTTTCAGGCAAAACACCATTTTTGAAAGCAAATGATGAGTTTCATCGTTCCCTGTGACGAGGTCATCAAACCAGGTTAAAAAGATGTGTTATTAATCAAAAAACAGTTGTGCAAAAGCTTTAGGAAATTTGTAAAATAGCACATATCTATTTTTATCCCCAAATAAATGACCCCCTGCCATCATGCCTTCTAGGGTTAAACATAATAATTGACTAGCATTATGATTTTATGTTTGAGTCAGTCAGTTATTTATGAATAATTGTCAATGAATGCATTATAGTTTTTTCTATCTTGCCTGATAAAAGCTCCTGGCTTTCATTTTTTTAGTTACTATCAAACGGAGGAATGTTCTGAAATAGAGATTTAAGTCTGTTTTGACAGCACTACATCATATATTGGAAGCAAATGTAACTATTGGTATTAAGATTAGTCACAAGAAAAGTCTTGCTTGAATTATACTTGAAAATTATTCTTTAAAGAAAATCATCTCCCTACCCTAACCTTATTTGTAAAGGTGCGAGAAGCTCAGCCGTTGGTGGTTCTAGCAGATGTGATGCAGGAAGAGATGGAAGGATCCTTACAGTATGAATACACAGCCAAGAGTATTCCACTTTTACTCCATCAGGTAACCGAGTGAACTAGCTCATCATGTGTAGTGGAAAAAGCTATGCATGACAAGTCTAGTAAAGAAATACAAGGCTAAGAGTGTAGTTACCCGCAGAATCTCACCCTATCAGGTCCACTCTTACTGTACCAGACAGACTCTCGCCCCATCAGTCCACTCTTACTTTACCAGACAGACTCTCATCCTATTGGTCCATTTTCCAGACAGAATCTCACTCTATTGGCCCATGCCTAATGTACCAGGCAGACTCTCCTCCCATTGATCTATTGAGCCTTACCTTATCAGACACACTCTCATCCAATTGGTCCATGGTTATTTTACCAGGCAGATTCTCATCCCATTGATCCACTCCTAATGTACCAGACAGACTTTCATCCCATTGGGCCACTCACATACCAGACAGACTTTCATTCCATTGGCCTATACCCTCACTATGCCAGACAGATTTTCATTCCATTGGTCCGGCACTACTGTACCAGACATTGGTACACACTTACTATATACCAGACAGACTTTTCATCCTATTGGTCCATCCTCACTGTACTAGACAGATTTTCATCCCATTGGTCCAGGTACTTACTGTACCAGACAGACTTTCATCCCATTGGAACACACTTACTATACCAGACAAACTTTTCATCCCATTGGTCCACACTCACTGTACCAGACAGACTTTTCTTCCCATTGGCCCACACTCACTGTACCAGACAGACTTTTCTTCCCATTGGCCCACACTCACTGTACCAGACAGACTTTTCTTCCCATTGGTCCACACTCACTGTGCCAGACAGATTTTCATCCTATTGATCCACCCTCACTGTACTAGACAGATTTTCATCCCATTGGTCTGGGCACTTACTGTACCAGACAGAATTTGATCCACTTGGTTCACTCTTACTACATTCCTGCAGACAGACTTGCATCCCATTGGTCCACACTTACTGTACCAGACAGACTTTCATCCCATTGGTCCACATTCACTGTACCAGGCAGAATCTCATCCGATTGGTCCACTCTTACTATACCAGACAGATAACTCTCATCCCATTGGTCAACTCTTACTGTACCAGACAGACTTTCATCCCATTGATCCACTCTTATTACATACCAGACAGACTTTCATCCAATTGGTCCACTCCTAATGTACCAGACAGACTTTCATCCCATTGGTCTATTGAGTCACCCAATATATCAGACTATTACTATTACTATTACTCTCTTCTCATTGGTCCACTTTTCTGTTTCAGACAGATTTTCATCGAATTGGTTCACCTTTACTGTACCGGGCAAAATCTCACCCCATTGGTCCTTTGAGATTTACTGTCAACACTAGACACTCATCCCATTTGTCCACTGAGATTTACTGTACTGGACAGACTCTTAACTGATTTAAAAGTGTATTTCCTACTAGTTTTCTTCAAAAATGTTGTTCAATATTATATGAGTAATGCAAAATAAAATATCTTATAGGGTAAATGTTTTACAGGTTTTCAGTTTGAGTTACTGAACAAAATTTTGTTTCAGTTTTATACCGACAGAATTGAACAACTTGTGCAAAGCAAGCACATGCATATGCTGAGATGGGCACGCTTTTGTGAACATACCAAAGCCATTGAGAACTTGTATTCCTCTTACCAAAAGAGACTAAGGTAAATAAATTGTGTATACCCAAGCCATTCAGATCCTGTATTCCTCTTACCAGAAGAGACTAAGGTAAATATTTATACCAAAGCTATTCAAAACCTGTGTTCCTGTTACCAGAAGAGACTAGAAGATAAACCAAAATCCACTGAGTTACTGGGTAACCTGGTGCTGAAAAGCCGTGATTTGGAACACTAGTATAACATTATATTGTTAGGTATCGTGTAGTGAACATCACAGTGGGTGTTTTTAATGTTTGCTTTCTCTGGTGCTTGTTAAGCCATGGTATTCTTGTTAGTGAAATTGAAGGTGCTTTTACCAAGTGTTAGTGTCCCGAAACTGCCAATGGTTGTACGTGTTTCAAAGGACTCAAGAATAAAATTATTATTTTTGCTGTCTTCTCAGCCACATTATGGAGGAATACCATGACGCACTCCAACGGGCCAGGCGACTAGCTGTTGCAGTTGAGGCTGCACTTGCGGGAAGTGAGTTGGCCATGCACTCTGTAACAGTTGAAGATTTGATGATTTACACTCGTTGGTTGGTGTGCTACATGCATTCTGTCAAGACCATCCATGGCTTTCTCCGGGTATGCATCAAGGCTCTCAATAAATCTATGTTGTAATTAGGAAAGATAACAAATATGAGTGTTATTTGGATTCCCTACTATGACATCACAACTTTGGCAATTTGCATATTTGCAATACTTTTTAAATATCTAAGCAACAAAAAGAGTTTTTTTGTTGAAATAAACGACACTTATCTTCTTTTTCAAAAACCTTTCTAACAGACTAAGTTTATGATTCTGACACTTTAGGTATACAAAGTAAAATGAACTGTCAGTTAAAGACAGCTCGTACCATAACACTAATTAATTTGAGTACTGTAAGAGTTCTACTCAAGAGAGTATTTGTTTCATTAATATTTGGATGAGACGACCCTTAGAGAACAATTTAACTATATAAATTTAAATTAAGCGATAGCATGTCTAAGTGACGACGTTTGGACGTCCGCTAAACGTCATTCTCAAGTCATTGTCCAAGAAGCAAAACAAAGTTTAAATACTGAAATTAAAATACATTTTAAGCTTGACTGAATACAATAATAAAAACAACAAAAACAAAACTTGAAAAGTGTCAAACAAAAAGTTTGGCATGAACAGAGTCTGATTGAACGTTCAACCTTGGTTGGATTTTCTGAATGAATCTAGCAATTAATTCTATCGCTTAATTTTATAGTTAAATTGTTCATTAATACTGCGTTTATAATTTCTGTTATTTAGACAAACAAATACTTCGGTTTTTATCGTTGTTTTTGCCAGTATATAATTTCTGTTGTGCCTAATTAGGTGATAGAGTGGCTGCCGTCGGTGCATTATGACAGTATTAAGCCGCATGTGGTTGAAAAAGAAGACAGGACGGTAGCGACGGAGGTGAAGACGTCACAAATGTCGGCAAAATCACGAGGCAACCTGAAGAGGGTCCTAAGTCAGGTGTCACTGATGGCCCATCTACAAGTATTACGGCCTCAGCAAACGCCAGCAGAAAACCTCCCTCCCCCTCCCCCCTTGAGTTTGTCACCTTACCAACTCGTAGCAGCAAAAAGCCCGTCTTTAGCGGCAGCGGCCGCCGCCTCAGGGGGTGGGCTGGCGTCTGATGAACTCGACCTGGGCTTACCATTACACGAGACAGCTAAAGAGAAATTTAAACCGATGTTGGAGTTCTTGATGAACTGCTATGCAATCGACATGGTTGGTAGATTTGCTTTCTAGTGCCTTATGTTGTATTTTATGAAATAAGCCCGAGATACTGCTCGCTCTGATTGGTTATAGTTCCGTTTTTGATTACTGAATAGAAACCTTGGTATGACGTCACATAACACAAGAAAACATGCAGTCCAACTGGAGAGGTTATTTTCCAAAAGGAATAAAACTACATCGCTTGTGTTTCTAGCAGGCACTCAAAAAGTAGAGAGAAAACTCGACTTCACCTTGTTTTCTTCTCAACACTTTTCTCGTGTTCTGCTATGTCATAGAGTGTTCTATTTTTGTCTAGAAACCCGCGCCAGACTGTTTTATTCCCTTAGTATTAGCGTACTGTATTCTTGTATTTGCTTTCTAGTGCCTTAGGTCGATTCCTATTCAATGTACGTTTTAGAAAATACTCGTAAGTACTTTGAAAATGAAATAAACTAACCTTGATATTGAGACGGCACCAAAAATATTGATGGCTACTTGGGAGAGAATATTTTCCGTAATTGGTGGAATCGCACTGCGACGGTGCTCAATACGTGATTACCGTATTTTGCCGAAAAATTAATGTCCAAAAATCGCACTCGTCTTATACACGGATCAAAATATGAAATTTTTTTAACACCCCTTAAAAATTTTATCAAAACCTTTAAAACCAGCATTTACGTGATAAGTACTTGAAACAAGAAATAATTCAGTCTGTTATCTTTACAGTATACTGAGTACAAACAATCGATTATCGTAAAAAAAATCAAAAGACTAACAATTAATTACTTCGCTCACTGTATAAAATTTGTGTGTCATGCTTTTTTTTATTTCTTTCTCAAATTTTTGTTACAAACTTAGATTTTTGGTATTTTTATCTTGCAAACTATTGAGGTCGACTTATAAACGGGAAATCTGAAACTTGCAGGTTTTTGGCTGCAAAATTGAGGGTCGACTTATACACGGTGTCGACTTCTACACGGCAAAATACGGTATACTTGTTTCCTACACCGTCAATATTTTCTTGTATTGCCGTCTCAAGCCCAACTCTTTCTCTAACTTTTGAATTGAAATTTTAATTATAGTTTTTTCTTGGAAAATCTAAAGAAGGTTTCATAAGAACCCCAAACCCTTCCCTAGAGAAGAAATAACTGCTTGAATTTTGGCTTTACCCAAGGTTAAAGTTAACCCGCTTTTGAACAACCCAACGCTGCTCTCCTGTTACCCTGGTACTGTGCCAGATAATAGGAACTAAAAGGCGGTTGAAAACTGAAGAAAAATAAAACTTGAAAATCAGTTTTGATTTTTTATCATCGTGTTCAAGAAGGTAAAGGCTGTATAGAGCATGAATACTTACATCCAAATTAATTTATCAACCTCTTTTATATCGGTAAACGCCCTATTCACCCTGTGTTAGTAACTTGAATAACATCAGGTTGTGTAATGCGCTTCCGTGTAATGACTAGTCTCAGCTAGTCTACGTAGCAAGTGGTTCCAGTCGAAGTTTTGGACTTCTCGAAATTTTGGTTGCGTGGAAAATGGGGCAAGGAAAAAAAGTAGGGAGGTAAGAGGTTTCCTTCCTTCCCCCCCTCTCTTAATCTTTTTGCCAGCTCCATTTTCTGCACATCCAATTCTTCATAAAACGCTTGCTACGCAGGCTATGTAATGAGGGACGCTTAATACTGACGAAAATCACCGGACCGCAAAATATGGTGACCTGTACACTTTCCTTAAGTTCCAAGTGCGCAGAGAAGATAAAATTACAAAACCACCAAGACAGGATTTCAAAACCTCAAAAACGATTTACAGGCTTTTGTAGTACGGAACAAAATATATTTAGTCATAGCTTTCTCTGTTGCCCGATTTTAGGTTAATTGTGTAGGCTATTGTTTTATGAGATAAAACGCTTCCATCTTTAAGGTTCGGTTATTATTCCATCCATTTCAAACGGTTATACACTAGGATCGTTGGTAATAGGTAAGGCAAAACGTAATACTTGGCTTCCTGTTAAATGAATGCAGGAAATCAACCAACTGAACACTCACGCAGACGAGATGGAACTCTTTACCATTGTTTCCAGAAGGTTCAAGAAAGTGTTCTTCAAACAGGAGCAACTCCGAACATTTCCGACGTACGATGCATCAATCGAGGTAAGGCGAACTGTTTAATAAGTAAAGAGCTTTTAGTAACAATTGTGGGCGGCGCAGTTTCCAAACGGTTAACGTGATAGACTGTTAATCCATTGGTCGCGAGCTCGAGCCCTGCTCTGACCTCGTGGTGTGTCCTTGAGCAAGACACTTTACCTGTTTTGTTCCAGTCGACTCGGCTGTAATATAAATGAGTATCAGTTCTGCTGGGGATTAACCTGTGGTGGGTTAGTGTCCGGTCGATGAGGAGTCAAAGACTCACATCCGCTAAACAGTACGGAAACCGGAGACAAGCGTCGGCCGAATGAGTCACTTAGGCTCAAGAAAAGATTTAGCTTTTAACAATAATACTTTTAATACATCGCACAATACACCTGTACTTTTTATTTTTTAATGAAATTCTAGTGTTAAACGAACTTGTTACTGAAATTAAGTTATTTATATATATGTTTTCACTGTTGCTGTTTAACTTCTACAGGAGTTTGGAGATTCAAAGATCAGAAGCGAGGGAGTTCTTCATACTTTCAAGCAACAATCAAACTGGCTTAAGTTTATTCAACTGAGGTAAGTTCTGCTGTTTATCTACATTACATTTTGTGTTACATATTCTTCAACGAGGACTTGCAGATTCCCAGACAAAATAGACAAATAGTGTCCTTCCTTTCTGCAGAGCTGAAAAAGACGCTGACCAGGTCAAAACAATGACGAAGCTGAAACGAGAAAACAACATTGACGAGGTTTGTGGAAAACCTTATTCGTGTTCGTGTTGATTGTTGTAATGGAATAAAAACACCTCTTTATATAGGAAAATGTAAATAATTATAAACTTGTTATAAGTTTGTCTTTGTCTTTGTTTGTATCCTGTTGCTTATTGTCAAGAAAAATTTTGAAATTGCCATTACGTTTTTGATGAAATGCAATCGCTTGGAACCCGATACGCGAATTTACTAACAATGTTTCTCATACATGTTAAAATGAATTACTCTGTACTCGTTATGATATAAGACTGGCATTCCCTCAACATTAAAGTTTGTTCGTAATTACTATTTTAAGTTTACTCAAGGTAGCTAAAATACTTAATGAGATGAAGTTTTTTAATTATTACCGCATGAAGAAAGCAAATACGCGCCACCTACTGATGTTTTATTTCCGGCAATGTTCTTTTCCAGTTGCTAAAAGCTCATTCAAAGTTCCTTCACGTTCAAGATGGTCAGGTAAGAAGGAAAATTAAAATGTTTATGTCTGAAAAGGTTGTCTCGTGGCACTTGTCGTAGTTTGGCTAAGCTAAGCCTAAGACTTGTTGATGACACGACCTGTTTTTTGCCTTGAGATCATATAGTTTCCCAAACAAGTTCTCTTGGTAAATTTCGAAGTCAAACTCCGTTCGCAAGATAGCAAGTTATCTTAGCAAACCTTAAATAGCTTGTTCGGATGAATTTAGAATTGTTTTTTTATATACTAGCTGAACTTTGATCTTTGGTCGGCCAAGTCTTGTATTTTGGTTTTTGTTCATGTTTTAACAAGAATTTACAAATACCAGGAAGCGTCTCCCACCCCCTGTATAAGTCAGTGACATCGACTAACGTAATTAGTAGTGTTGATGAGATGAAGTCGGTATAATTATTGCGTTATGCAGGTTCATATAAAGCTGAAGGTTTTCGCAAGCTAAAGAACTATAGGCTCTCTTAAGTGCGTTTTCCATATGTTTGATTACATTTTTTCTTTAATGTTGTTTATCAGAGGGTAACAAACGCGCTTAGAGAACACGCCAAGGCAATCATGGAGCCTCCAATGCCCCATGCAGTGTCTGTCACGACTCACCGTACCTCAAACGACACAGCTGCAGTTTGGAAACGCATCTTTAGCTATGCCTCTTCCAGGTGTGAATAACTTACCTCCAGTCATTGTTGATCAATTTTTTTTCGGACGAGCTAGTCAAAAGGGAAAAAAAGATGCAAAATGCGTTTCTACTTTGTTGTGGTTCTTTTCCTCACCCAAACGTGTATTTTATTTTACTTGTTGAATCCTTGTATAATCATCGCATCTTTAGCTTTATGCCTCTTCCAGGTGTGAATGACTTACCTCCAGTTATTGTTGATCAATTTTTTTTTCATATGACTATAGTCACAAGGAGAAAAATATGTTACATGTATTTCTACTTTGCTGTGGTTCTCTTCCTCGCCAAAAACGTGTTTTTATTTGTATGAATCCTTGCGTAAACATTCTGAATAAAGAATTGGGTCCCAGGGCTCATCCATGTTTGATATAATTCTGTATCCCGTAAAACTGCTATATTGCCAGCATGGTGACTCCAATCCACGACTGTGCAAAAGATGGCGGGATTTACATTTACCCACAATTCCTAGTGCGTAAACGTCTAACATTGTCCATAAAAACGCAAAGAGAAACCGTAAACATAGATCTGTTTCGTAGGTCGTGGGTTCGAATCCCACCGAGGTCAGAGATTTTCTCTTTCCTTTGCGTGGGTTTATGGGGTTCTTTGTTGATGCTCTAGTTCAGGGAAACTTGGATTATAGCCCGTTTCGGTGGTAAGGCCTCACTTGAATCTATATATGTTGTGTTTACACATATGCTACTGAAGGACGTCAGTACTCCATCGTAAACTTCAAATTTGACATACACAGTGTTGTTAGTACAATAAGAAGTTTTACCAACTGTTGCCTTCTCTGAGCCATTTTTAGCGGTGTTAGGTCCGCAAGGATTTAAGGAATGGTCATTTCATTTCCATGTTTTCTTTCAGAGACGACGTATTGGAATTCGAAGCAAAGCTGACAGACGAAGACATGGGAGGCATCGGAAGTACAAGCGGGGAGTTTGAGCTGGGAACTGCTGTGGACCTGTTAGGCTTGGATGACGGGGAGGCCAAGACACAAGCAAGCATGTTACAAGGAGCTTATATGGCGTACCTACTGCTCAGGCACTTAAGGCTGAGAGACTTGCAGAGATCGGTAAGAAAGACTGTCAGTCATTTTCACTTCACTTATGGGAGCAATATCCTGACAACATTCTTGGCCTCAAATAAAACATTATAAGTCTGGGTCCATATCAGCAGCTCAAATTAATAATGCTATTCATAAAACATAATTTGATCACTTCAACGGTTTGATTTTCCCGCACGCCGCTATTTTGAAATGTAGCGTATTTTGGTAGCAGTGCCAGACCCTCGCTCGTTCATTGCTATTAGAGAGCTTCAGATTCGATAACGAGTACGGGTACGAGTGAACAATACGAGTACGAGTTTTCCCCATTCGTCATACTGCGCCTGCCGGAATTGCGAAGAAATCACGCCATCTCGTTGTGTTGCCAAAATCTCGTAGTCCACGCGCCGAGTTTTTTGCAAATCTCGTTGTAAACAAGACGACGACGACGAGTTTTGGCAACACAACGAGATGGCGTGATTTCTTCGCAACTTCTTGCGCGCGAAGTATGACGAATGGGAAAAAAAACTCTTACTCTTACTCGTACTCGTTGTTGAATCTGAAGCTCTCTATTGTATTCATCGAGACTGCAAACGGAACACGTAACTTTTCAAAATGGCGGCGCGCGGGAAATTCAAAGCGTGGAACTGATCAAAATAAATTTCTTGGCTTTAGTTGTATACACAGATTATCAAATTTGTGCTGAAGGTTTGGACACAGACATAAGAAAAGTTCTACTTGAGGCCAAGAATACTGTACAGCCGCTGATTCCTTTAAAACCATTTTTTCTTTTACCAGTGTCTTAGCACGTTGAACTACTTCAGGTCTGTGGAACGATCTCTGACAATTAACGATGGCGGTTTATCATTGGAAGGAGGGAAGCAGAAATCAAACAGGTACCTAACAACTCCTTCTATATTCTTTTCTGTGCTTGCATTTTAATACTATTAAATCTCAGAACAAGGGGAAGAGCCCTAAAATTTGGTCTGTGCTATGTACGGTCTTTTTTTTTTTTTTATTCTAACCTCTATTTAAAGTGTTCCTCTTTTGCGAACTGATTATTTTTGTTTAATGCACCCGCTCCCCCTTTATTTTGTTTCATGATATTTTGACTCCAGGAGTCACGGGATAACAGGCATTAGGACGCGAGGCCTGCCACCCGGGACCTACGGTTTAATGTCCTTATCCGAGAAGACGCGAATGTCTAACCGTTTGCTGATGTTAGAGCAAAGGTAGCATCTTCTCAGTAATTTAAGACCCTGAGTGAAGGTCCGGCACCGGGAATCGAACCCGGGCCTCCCGGATGACAGACTGGCGCCTTACCAACTAGGCTAACCAGGCAGAGAAATTATTTATCTCTTGGTATGGCGTTTTTCCTTACAGTTGCTTTACAAGCATCTTCATAAACATATATCAAGATTACATTCCTACTTTAAAAAATAATTTGAGCAAAATTTGCATTAATTCACCCAACTTACACGTTTTTAAACGGAATTGCATTCCTTCTACCATATTTGTAGACTTGAATGACCTGCTCATGAAAGTGAAAATTCTATGTTGCTAATGTTTTTAAGAAGAAACTTCATCGAAACTTCTTCTAAACAGGCAATGAAAATTGTGTAGTTGTGTTCCCTGATCCAAAGTCGTTTGACGCTGCTAAATCGGAAAAAACGATGATAAGCGTAAGTGATTAAGTAGGAAAAACTGATCCAAAGCTTTTTTGTACACCAAGTTTTTTCTGCAACTGCTGGTATCAAAGGTTGATAATCGGTTGCCGTGCAAAGCTAGTGAAAACGCTGACTTACGATTCAAGTCTCTAACAATCTACAGACAACAAGTGTTCCATGGCGGAGGAGTCACTGGAATTGGTTCTCACCAGTATGTTCACAATACTCCTGCTGATTACAAGTGAGTATCGGCAAGTTTTCTTGTCAGTTGATCAACAAGTATTATGTATCTGACTGTCACCCACTTCCTATATTTGTTTCAGGCTGGAACAAGCAGAGTTCATGGAATTTTCAGAGGTAAATTAAGTTGACACATTTTGCCAATTCTGCCAATAAGCTCTGTTACAATGAGTTTTATGTGAAGTTGATTACGAGTTAAACGCCTCTCAATATTCGCTTGTACTTGTCAAAGTTCAAGATAATCTGGGAAAACCCCGATTAACTTAACCCTGGATTAAGACAAAACTCGAACAATAATTTCTTCATAAGTAAAGCTTTGTTATGCTTACAGAATACTGATCATATTTACCAATAAAACAAACAGGTCAACCAAAAAGTTTCAGCCCAAAGTAGGTTCAAGAAGGAAGGAAAGAAGAACCTGATTAACCGTGGGTTAGCACTAATCGGTTTTTGAGGAACCGGACTCTGAATTATTACATTTTTAACCTCGAACATTGCGTTTCTAGCGTTCTGATTGGTTCGTTCGGTTATCAGCTCATACACCGAATTGACCATATATGGAAACAGACAGTACATTGTTCCAAAGCTGAAATATGAACTGGGCAAATTTTAGCTGTAAATTTAAAAATAACGATAAGTTTTGAAAACCCAAGAAATTTGATACAACTATTCCATTCGCGCTTGTTGGATATGAGATGATTTATAGTCAAGTCTACGCTATTAACAAAAGTCTTTTGATCGACATTTCGTTGACGGGTGATTGTATTCAGGAAGATATTTTTCAGATTTTCTGAACCCCTAAATTTGAAACTAAGAAAACACCCGTTGTCCTTTACCGTTTATCGCAGGTTGAGAATCATGATGATTTTTACAGCGTGGAGGAAGGGCGTGTCCACGTTCAGGACCAAAGAGGATACTACGTAATGTACGACTCAGGATTGGCAGACTTCAGGTAACCCTCTCAGGCCAAGTCCATTTATAAACATCTAAATCCCCATACATTACACATGTAAAATGAAATATTTTGTACACTAGAAACAGACCGTTCCTCACACAGTAGTAATTTTTTGATCTTTTAGGCGTTTGGAGTAAGAGATACTTCTAATAGCGACACACTATATCCAGAAGGACAAAGAATTTCGATTACCAAAAAGTCTTAAGGTACCATCTTGTATATCTTGTATGTGTGGCATTTTCTTCCTTGTTATGTCATCCTTCACAATATGGGTATCTGACTATAGTCATAGTTATTTCGGGTGCCTAGTCAACTAAATTTAGGCTAAGTTATAAATTTATTTGAGTATTTCCACAATTTAGAAATAGTGTAAACAAATGTTTTTGTTTTTGTTGTTGTCGTTGTTTGAAAACGGGCGTTGTCACGGAAAAACAACAAGAGTAAAAATGCATAATTTGGACAAGAAGCTGTAGTTGATTGTATACTGTCTCAGTTTGTCAAGTAACGTTGATAATGTTGCAAAACCTCTGATTTCAGTTAGCGTCACAATAATTTAAACAAATGTGGATTTTCCATTGCTGTATTTTGTGAATGGAGCTTTACAGTTTTATCTATATTTATTTAGCTTCACTACTCTTGGGTAGTCGGAGAACCCAACAGGTTTTACAACCCAATTATTGGTCTCTGAGGACCAACGGTTTAACGTCCTTATCCGAGAAGACCCGAAGGTCTTATCGTTTGCAGATGTTAGAACAAAGGCAGCACCTTCTCAGTTATTTTAAGACCTTGAGTGAAAGTCCGGCACCGGGAATCGAACCCAGTCCTCCCGCACGACAGACTGGCGCCTTACCAGCTTGGCTAGTTAGGCGGCGATTTGTTTAACATCGAGTTAAAGTTGTTGCTTCCAGTTACAAACACGTCTGTTAGTATCGATAAGGTGTTTATCCTTTAAAAGTTTTGGAAAGTGCACTTACATACTTTGTCATGAGTAGCTCTTTTAGGTACATTTTGTTTTCACCGTTTTATCCATAAACTCAAAATAACGTTATTCATATATTTTCGTTTATCCTGTGATAAAAGTTTGGCGGCGATCAGTTGGATATCGCTTCCTACGGTCATCAGAAAGTAGATAGGTTCGGAATCTTGTTGGATCTGTGGACAAATGAAGCTGCCTATCTGGAAAACAAGAGACAGGTTTGGTTGATTTGCTGTTCTGTGTAGTTAAGTTTGTTTCGAGGCCCTAGTTTCTTACCATTCGTGGGAATCACACTTGTTACCTTCTCTTCAAAACAAAAGTTTTCTTGAAAACAAAGCTTTCTTCATCAAGAAAATCTTCTTTAAAAGAAGTACTTTTCTCTTTTTACCTAGTCAAAAGGTTTGCTTGAGCAACTATCTGATTTTCCATTAGTTAAGATAACTTTGATGACTTTGTTTCTTTTGTAACTAGTGTAAGATGCCTCTTCTTTCTATTATCTGATTTTCCATAAGATAAGATAAATTTGATAACTTTGTTTTCTTTTGTAACTAGTGTAAGATTCCTCTTGTTTCTATTCAACTTACGTAAGCTTCTTTTTCTTGCGTGGTTTCACTACAATGAACAAAATACCGAATCGATTTGAAAAATGTTTTAGATAGAAAGACTAAAATGTTTCAGATTCAATAACTTTTGTCAACAAAAGTCCACGATCCTTTGCATAATTCAATACAACCTACATTGCTCAAAAAAAAAGATTTAGCTTAGTTGCCTGGTTTTAGTCAAATTGTGTAAATACTACAGAAATAGAAAAAATGGAGATTGGGTCTCCTCGATATTCGAAATTAATGGACCACTAAAACAACCAGAACTAGAGAGAGATTTTGAGTTGTGATGAATGTGCCCTAACAAAGTTACAAGTGTTCTGTTGTTTTATTCGTCGCAGCTCCTGGATTGTTACCTTGAAGCGTACAGTCACGTGTTTGACCCAAAGGAGAAACGGGAGTTGGCCCAGGTGCGTCAATTTATTCTAGGCGTCTTTCGAGTTTCCTGCCGTTTCTTTTCTTTTCTCTGTTGCATTTAAAGATAAAAGTGTTGGCTAAATCAATAAACTGAAACTGAAACTAGGATATAAGCCCAGTTAGCCGGACGGTGGATTGGTGTGCATTTTCCCAACATGTCCAATCAAATTAGTTTGCAAAAACTAGTAATTTGGTCAAGTAAGGTATCGTTGTGTAATGTCTTTCAATTTCTTTGCACAAGAATACATGTTACATACAGTTTGGGACTCATCATTGAAATTCGCAGTTGCCGTTTGAACACAACAACAATACGTTTCTCGTGAATAAACTCACTTATTTTGCCTATATATTAGCTATACTTTCTTAAGCTAAGGTAGATACTTTCTTGGATCAAGTAGCCCATTAGCCGCAGAAATTGTAATTCATTTATACAGCTAGTACTCCTTTATACAGCTGAGTTGAAGTCGGACACAACATACTGGTCTGACCGGGACCTACTCAAACTTGTGACCCTAGGATTGAGAGTCAAACACGCCTACTGCTCGGCCACTGTGCCACTTAAAGCACCACGTGACGCATTTTATCCAATGAAATTGCACGAAAATTATTGGATGGGTTATAATTTCAGATACACCTTAAGCTGACTTTTTAAATCTTTTTAGGTGATTACTGGCATCATGCACCAGAGGCCCAGATTCGACTTGACAGCGAATTATTTCGTGAAAACCTACAGGGCAGAGTGTGTGAACTTAAGACTTCACTGCAACCTTATTAAGGGTATACTAGATCAGCAGGTAAGAGCAACCTAAACCAAGACAAAGTTTCAACAAAGTATAAAGGGGATTAAGATGTTTTACTTTTTGGTGGAAGCTTTGAAGAGAGCGTTGAACATGTAATGTGTATTGCTAGTCCAAGAAAGTAAGTAGTTGAGCTTAATTTGTTCAGTAAATAAACCTCCTTTACCCCTTTTGAGGCTGTGAAATTGCTCGAAAAGTGAGTATTTCTCTCGACCCAAGAAAAGAGCCCGGAACGGGAATCCAACAAATGACCCTCTGATTACCGGTCGGACACTCTACCCACTGATCTGCAGGTCACTCAACTTGCTTCTGTAGATGGAACGGCGGATATATCTCAAGCAATCTGCTAGGCTCGATGTATCCATATGGTGAACTAATAGATGCGAAAGTTTGTCAGCTTGGATAAATAGCTTCGCTTCTCGGTAAACTGTTCGTTTTTCGGACAATCTAAAACTTTTTTTTTTTTAGGAAAAGAAGCTTGTGACAATAACAACCATTCTCCCACAGTATTATCCAAGCTGAAAAACTTTTGTATCTTCGTATGTGAGACACTTTGAAGAGAGTTTTTCAGCCGAGGGATTTGTTGTAGCTATTTACAGCGTTCAAAATCAAGAAAGTTTATGTATTTGTACTTAAACGAATTGAATTTTCTTTTACTAACAGATTGACCAAGAACGGGAGTACAACCAGAAAGTTAGCAGAGAAGAAAACTCAGGTGAGACTATCTTTCAATAGTACGCATACACAACACTGTTATTTCTACATCTCAAGCAAGATACCACGAACACTACAGACCTCTTTCATAAATGGTGGCCTTTAAACGTTCTTTTGTGTACAGTCAATCAGCCTAGCTAGCCTCGTTCTTGAGTTAAACTTTAAAAGGAATATTCACCTTAAGCGTGGCTAGCCAGGCTAATTTGAATTACACACTGAAAGAATATCAAATCGTCGCCATTTTTGAAAAAGGTCTATACGCTTACAACGTTATCGAATGTTTTAAGTAGAAGTAATTTCATGGTCAACCTTTTCAATATCTTATCGACATGCTCTCTTTTAGAGTAAATTGGTTCATGTTAAGACGATCTTTTAGTTTTAAGATCAAAGTTATTGTGAAAACCTAGAGTGCAATCGTGGAAAAAAAGTTTTATCAGCTGCAAGTTCTCTTTACGGCGGGACCAAGTAGTTTTCTTTGATCGAATCGACTTGCCCGAATCCCGTACATTGGACCCTGGACCATGGATCGGGAAATCTAGATGATGAACCCCGGAGCCTGGACTTCGGACCCCAAACCCTAACCCTTTCACATTATTTTTGCAGTGCGGTTTGGACTTCCCCAGCGGGTGATTGCGCAGCAGAATATTGCTGTAAACACCAGCAGGTGAGTTGCGTTTTTCATATTTGCATGTGCTATTTCGCTGATTGGTGTCCTCCTTTTTTAAACTGGATTCAGTCCTCGTCAGAGACCTTAAAGTTATAGTGCTCTGTTCGAGAAGTCGCCTGTTCGATCTATAGTCATAGAGATTTGTTGAGACTTGAAGATCACCTTTGCGTTCTCTTTAACGCTAGAAATCTTCCAAATAACTGCAATATGTGACGACTATGTTAAATGTGTTCCAATGTTTGTTTAGGCCTGCCCTCAAGTACATTTACCTGCTAGAGTTTCACCCATCTCTTGCGCTGGCCAGCAGAGTTGTGCAATCCTTAAGACATGCATTTAAGGTACGTTTTTGTTCAGAGTTGTAAGTTAAAGTATAGTACTGCAATTGGTTCGTTTCTAAACTAAGAATGTCCTCTTGTGGTTACATGCATCCCTACATAATTTCTTCGGAGCTAATTAGCCTTAGATGGAATCATCGTACTTGCTTTCCACATATCTCGATTCGCGCCCTCGCTTCTCTGCTTTTTTCTTTAAAGTGTCCATAACCTTTCTTTTTTTTTGTTTTGTTATGTGGGAGTGCTTATTCTAAAATGAGCATCCCAAAGAAGTTTTTTGGTTTGAACTAAACGCCAGATGTTGTTATATCTTAAAGTACTACGTCGAATTATGCATTATCCTTTATTTCATTTCAATGGCTTAGGTTACAGCGTAACCTTCTTCCAAGAGAGTTTGATAAAGGAATTTAAAGAAAATTTCTTGATTTCGTATCTAGAGTTGCCTCAAAGCTTGCATTTGTGTTTTCTCATATCTGTTTCTAGGTATTGATGGAAATACACAAACCGAAGACTACGACAGAAGTGATTTCAATGGAGAAGAGACTTTACGAAGTCGCACAGAAGGAATGGGACAACCTGGAACCAACTGGTCACCAGTTCCCGCCACAAGTTCAGAAAGATGTAATATTATTAAGCAAGTTATCTTCCTGCATAAAGATATTGTATAGATTAATATATATAGAAAGCAGTAAAATAAAATTCGAAACTTGTCTTTCTCAAGCATAATAAAATTTCGATCCCGGTCAAACTAAAGACCTACCGGCATGATTATTTGTAACCTTATCTCAAGAATACTTGATGTTTCTCTAAAGTTTAAACCCTCCTCTTTCTCAGATTTTTAATGTTTCAAAGTGGAAGCTGTGATAACGTATTTCACCAAGCAGCTGAGAACGTTTGAATTTCATTTTACGACAAATATATCCCAGTGGTACAGAGGCATTATTGGCTGTAATGTGGGTTCTACTGGTCATCCTATAACTTAGTATTGGTGAAGATGTTCCAAAGGGGGATTTTTCAACCCCCTGGTTAGAACTACCGTTACTCAAAGCAGGAGAAAACCCGTATTTAAAAAGGGGTATGACCGCGCCTAGCTTAACCTTGCCTGTGAGGGCCAGTTTGTTGACTTCTAAAAGGTAGTTGCAGCTGTAGCTCTGTCAAATTGGCTACAAATTAAAATCTAAGTTTGGCTGAAATTGTTATGTATAATTGATTTAATGAAGGGTGGGTACAGGGTCAGGCTAACTCGATCAAGTGTGAAACCGTTATCATGTTAACTTGTCAGATTTGCTTAATATAGACTTACTATTTATTCCGTTATTCTTTTTGGTGTTGTATTTTTATTCTGCTCCCCAGTATTGGTCTTTTCCTTCTTGAAGACACTGTATAACCCATCAGTTGCGTTTTCCACATGTTTCTCTGCTTGATAAAAGTTAGTCATTTTGTAATTCAACTTCCACCTTCAGTTATTTTCCGAAGTGTTTGTGGAGGACCCATTGTTTGTATGTGAGATCGGACAATCTTTAATCAGTGCTGAAGAATCGAAAAAGGGAGGACGAAAATCGCAGAAAGAGAAACAGAAAATATTGGCAGACACTTGGTCCAGGCTCTTAGAAGTAAGTAAAGAACAGAACCGCTGTTTCGGTGATCAGTAAATCTTAGAAAAGGCAATGGGAACAAAAATTAAGAACAGAAAGGCTGGATTATGTTTCACTGCAATTAATAAAGTAATGTTTAAAAGCTCAAATTGTATTTTCTACCATCTTGTCCTCGTAATAGCTCTTTCAGAGAGAGTCTTTGATTTAATTTATGTGTTTTCATGTATGTTGAGGTCGATTTTAGTAGATTATAAAGTTTGATTGCTTTGTTCTTCATGTTTGTAAACAACCAATCAAAATGGCTAAAATGACTTTTCGTAGTTGACGTCACGACTCTGAATCCATCAAATTATTCAGACGTATCTCTAGTGAAGTTATTAAGAAAAGGACGTCCGGTTTTCATGTCAAATTCTTTCCCTTGTTTATGGTGAAGGTGTTCCTGTAAATACTTCCAGAGTAAGTTGTTCAGAATCTCGTGTTTGTGGTCGCAATCATGTTGTATGTAGTGCTGCAATGCTGTTTTTTAGAGTTCTTTCAGAAATAGCTTCCAAACCCGGTTAGGACTGGGATAAAGGACATGTACTTGAGGTCATAAAGGCCTTGTTAGTAAACTCTGCTTCATCTTTTAAGTCATTTGCTCACCTTGCCTAGAGATGCTTGATTAGGAACTTAAATTGACGAAGTGAGTTGTTTTGATGCCCAAAATTGTGCAGAGTAGATTTTTTTAGGCTTTTATGACCTCACATACATTTGTTCCCGGTACCAACCCAGTTTACAGCCAATTTTGAAAGAGGTCAACACTGCGTTGATTCTTGATAACAGAACCTGGGTTCTGTGATTCCGGACCACGTTGAATACTCTCCAGTGTTCTTAGGGTAACTGATCAACAAGTGAGGCTTTTTTTATTTCGTAGGTTATCACTCTTCGTCATCGTCTCATCATGGCATGTGAAGAGACCGAAGTTGTGACCAAGGTATGAAGGGAGTCATACAAATTATTTTACATAATCTAATCGAAAATTAAAGTGTCTATACGGCATATTCGGAGATTTTGTGTTTATTGAATGTTTGTATTGAGTAAGCAAGTATTACAAAATCATTTTTGCGGTTTAGCAATGTCTTCGCTTCAAAATCGAGGTTCAGAGTTGCTGCACTGGCAACGCCCTAAAAAAGACGGCCGCGAATTGCTACAAAAAAGAGGTTGGGTTCCAAAACGATTTTTGACGTCATGTGAGGAAGCGTCGCCTATTCTGCAAGTTCATTTCGGAATTTCTTCAGTTTCTTCTTCTCTACTCGTCGACCGAATGGATAAAGTAAAAGCTTTGAGACGTTCCTGAAGTGACGTCACTCCAATCAATTTTCCATTCCGTGGTCAACATCGTTGGGCGTGGCCAAAGCGGGAACTTCAAAACTTGACTTTATGGAGAAATGCTTTTTAGAATACTTTTTTTTCGCATTCTAGAATTACCAAACTGATGAAACCGCTTAATGTAAATCGAAGACGATCAGATGCCTTGGTTTATCCAATAAGTAATATCAATTCAAAACAAATTAAAATATATAGATAGAAAAAAATGACTTTTGATTTTTTGTGGTAAAATGCTTCTACTTTGTACTTCTTTCCTCGGAAGTTGCTGACAGAATATATAGTCTGAATACCTCGTAACAGAAGGTAGACTTAGATACGAAATTATCCACGGAAATGGTGAGTCTTCCTGAAATATGGGCAGTAATTTATAACCAAAGTTTCTTAAAGAACTGGGATTGCACTGCCAGCAAGTTGAGCGAACTACAAAGCTCGTTACATATAAAATTGTTTGATAAACATTATAAGCGTTACACCGTTAAAGATTTCAATGGAGCTGAAGTTTCGAACCACTCATTTTCTACTCACTCTACGCAAAACTTCAGCTCCATCGAAATCTTTCACGGTGTAAAGCTTATCATATTTATGAAACTGTTTCTAGAAAAACATTGATGCAGCATCTCAGTTTTATCAGATATAATTTTGTGTTTGATTTGCTTCTAGAATTACAAGAGCCGAGCCAAAGGAATTGGGTTTGACGAGTACCATGTGTATCTACGTTCAGTGTCGTTTGATTACGCCCAATCTAAACCTGAAGCAGATCTACAGCCTCCTCTGGTGAATGTTATTCATGAAGACGACAGCAGAATTGACAGGTCTTGCAGATGACTTTCTGCTTACTTTCACTGTTTGTTTTTCTTTACTATGTGGCCTCGGTAGCTTATGACTGTGACAGGAATAACAGTTGTAACTGTTTCAGAAATACTCTTAGAAATCCAAATGAAATGATATGACATGCTATCATATAGCAGTCCTTTCAACATGCATGCATGTTTTTAGATTTATTTTTATTTTGTTTTCATTTTATTTACCAGTACGATACAATACAGTGAAACAAAAACTATACTCAATACAAAAGTGGCAATGCACCCCCAATAGCCAAAGGCCAATTAATGTTTTCGTTCATTTAGTTTGTTCATATATTCATCCATCCATCCATCCATCCATTCGTTCGTTCGTTCGTTCATTCGTTCGTTCATTTATTCTTTCGTAAACGTTCGTTCATTCATTCTATCGAACGCGTTTGCGTCGGGTTTTGGGTGCGCTTAAATTCTAGGGGTCCAAGAATGGGGGAAAGAAGCCTCTTCAGTTTCTTAAAATAATTATAGTCGAAACATTTTGTTATACTCTGTTATATTATTGATAGTCATCTTGCTTAAGACTACAAATTGCCTTTTGCAACTTTAGGTACACGCCAGCACATGTTCCCCTTGCCATTCAAGAACTCGATGAAAAACATGTTGGAAGTTTTAGTTTTAGGACTAGGGAAGGTTTCCTTCAGGTAGGGGCTTGAATGCCATTACCTATGTAGTATAGGGTGTGTGGAATTAACCCCTTTTCTTGAGGAACAATTGGGGGAGCTAGCATCAATTTATTTTCTTGTTTGGTACACAAAGAAATGATTAGTTCCACCGCGTTTTGTTCATGAGCTAAACGTCGTTCCGGAGATAATTTATGCGCTCTCCGCAATGCCTCAATGGCTCCTCAAGGGAGCCATCCGTCCAGCTTTTGAATGGCTCCTCAAGGGTGCCATTGAAAAGCACTGTTGTTAACCTTTAAGTCCCAGTTGTACTGGTAAATTCTCCGAACTAGAGCCTATGCTCTTCATTGAACAAGTTTGGGAGAATTTAACTTTTCATCTTTAGTAGTTTGGTTTGTTTAATCCATTCTTATTTTATCATTGCCAAGTGTCTCAGTTTGTGTGTATTTTGTAAGAAGTAAGATATTTTTACTTTGCGATTCCATGCCATCAGGGCTGTTCACATTTGGTTAAGCCCAATTGAAAGCACAGTTATATCTACTTTTGCCTCTGTCTACGTTTAGGTCATGTCTGGTATGGGTACGGAGAAACTGCAGACTATTCTTATGGCTCAGGTAAACTATTAGTAAGAATAGACGCAAGACTTTATCGGCTGTTCCAATATCAACGTTAATTAGTTTATAAAGTCGAAAACGTTCTTCCTTGTAGAAATGATAGCGTCTTCAGGTACACTTTATTCATATTTTCATCTTATGAAAGGTCAAATGAACTCCTGTGCTGCTTATCCTAGGTATATTTTCTCTAACTTTTTGTATTACATTCCAAGAAAATAAGCACTTTTATAGCCATAACTATTTATTCTAATTCTTCTATTATTATTATTATTATTATTATTACTATTATTATTATTGTTATTAAATTATTATTATCATCATCATTTTTGACAGAAATTTAAAAAAAAAAGTTCGACGTTTTGGCGACATCTTGGCACCATTATCAGACAAGGGAAACTAGATTAAAAATGCGATTGCAAGAGTTACTGAGAGTTCAGAGTCAGAAAACTCTCCGTAACTCTTGTAATCGCACTTGATAATAGCGCCAAGATTTTGCTGAAAAATAGGACTCTTAAAATATCATTAATTTTGTCGGTATACGTTTATCGAAATCGCTTTTGACTAGCTTTTGTTTTATAATTGTTGTTGTTGCGGTTGTTTAATTATACCCCACTTAGGAAAATAAGACCAACTAAGTTGTTGTTTTCCATGACAGATTGTCCACAAGAATCTGATTATTGCAGCTCTCCAGCAATTGGGATACTGCACCAAGATAATCAGCGCTGCTAAAGAAAAACCCGATGAACAGGCTAAGAGGTACTCACTTTTCTTCCTGAAACTCATCGGTCAGGGTTCCGAACTCCATGTCCTTCCATTAATAGCTTTTTTTTCTTCATACCATGCAGGCAAAGTATGAGAAATTTGCAGTATCTATTAATAAAATTTGATGGTTGTGCAGATTACAAAGAGCTCTGGACTTTGTTTTCTTCTAGCGGCCACCTAACACCAGTTGGCTCCTCTCACAGTACGTCATTTAGCAGTCGGCCCACCTCTCCTGAGACGGAGCGGCCACACCTGACCGCGTTTTCTTCCAAGAGAAAAGATCGCGAGTTTGAACGTAAGCTTCAAGAAGCCTTCGTGTCTGTGCAGCTGGAGAAGGTTTGTAACAACACCGTGAAAATTGTCACAGTTGTTTAGTTAGCGAGACTGTCTTCCTACCTACACTCTACACTTTCCGTCTCATAATGTCAGCAGCGCAGTGGCTGAGCAATTAGCGTGTTTGGCTCATAATCCTAGGGTCGCGAGTTCGAGCCCTGGCCAGACCACTGTGCTGTGTCCTTGAACAAGACACTTTACCCGACTTTGTTCCAGTCGACTCAGCTGTATAAATGAGTATCAGCTTCTACTGGGGGCTAACCTGTGATGGATTAGTGTTCTGTCCACAGGGAGTCAAACACTCTCTATAAATGAGTACCAGCTTCTACTGGGAGATAACCTGCGATGGATTAGTGTCCTGTCCAGGGGGATCAAACACTCTCTATAAATGAGTATCAGTTCTGCTGGGGGCTAACCTGGGATGAATTAGTGTCCTGTCTAGGGGGAGTTAAAGACCCTCATCCGCTTTAACACTGCGGAAACCGGAGAGAAGCGCCGTCTAAAGGGTCACTTTGCTCGAGAAATGATTCAGATTTTAGCTTAGCAAGTCTCATTATTAGTTTTGTGATGTTTCTGTTTTGGCATTCCTATAAAATATTGAAACTGCTTTAAACCAAATTTAAAGAGATCGGTCGAGGAAAGGAGTTTAATTAGCACATAGGTGAACGTTATTCTCAAAAGCTACACTTATCATAACTCACGGTTCTTTAACCCTTCCAACCCAAGCCAGTTTATCACCATCTAACTTCTCCTTCGAGAACTCATGCAAAAAAAGGGTTATTTTGAGACGAATAAATGGAAATTGATCAAACTAGAAAACTACCAAAGATGAAAAGCATAAAAACTGGTAACATGAAAAGTATGGATCCTAGTGGGAGAATTTAATGGTTTGCCATTTGGCGTGTTTGGGGCTGAACTGCGAACGTTAGTTTTGTCAGTTTTGCACTTTGATTTGCAAAAATAGTGACCTCGAAGAGGATCTCCATATGGCATTTCTTTCTTTCGTTTTCTAGACGTTTTGGAGAGACAAAATGCTAAACGACTACCTCGTCAAGAAATCTCAACTTGGGACGGTGCTCAAGAATATCGATGAAGTCATCAAGTTGAAAAGGTATTGAAGTTTTCTTAAGTGCATGTTCCAGAAACGATAAATAGACACGTATATTTGCAACATGTAAACTCGAAGTTGCCTAGTTACTAGTAAAAGAAAGTCTGTGATTGATTCTAACGACAGACTTTTTTTGACTGTTCTAGGAAACTAGTGACAGATTTTTGTTCCAACCTACAAAAAAAAGTTGCACAATATTCTTTGCAGGCTCAGGTAAAGTTTTTGTTTACTTCTTTTACGCTTTAACCTTGCAAAGTTGCTTGGTGTGTTTTATTTTATTCCTCTGATTTGTTTAATACTTGAATCAGAAAAATAAGGAAGCCAGTGGATGGTTTGAAAGTAAGACCCTTAACGTTCAAAAGGATTATGTACCGTTATGTTTCAGGTAGGGGCAGGTAGGAGGCAAGGTAGGGCATGGTGGGGCAGGAATGGGGAAATGGATGGGACAGGATGGGAGAAGGGTCGACAGGAGGGGGCAGGATTGGGCTGGATGGAGGCAAGGTAGGGGCAGGATGGGTGTATGGGTGGGGCATAGTGGGACAGGATGGGGGAAGGGTTGGATAAAATGGGAGCAGGGTTAGGCAGGATGGGGCAGGGTGGGGACAGGAAGTTCAACTAAAATGTCTACAAGAATTTATATGTTCTTTATCAGTATTTCTGCGTTGCTAATAAGGTTTTTGTATACCTTCCAATTTTCCAAACAACCCTACTTCAATTTTGCTAGTGATAGCATTTCATTGTGTTAATGCTGTTGATCTACTGTTTGTCTTAAAGTCGGAAAGTGGTTTCCGAGCTTGCACTCTGTCAATTCGTTTGTTTTCTTAACTGTATTGCCCAAAACATTAGTGCTTGTTTTTATTTTTTATAGAAATTTCTTGTTTATTTATGTTTAGATAATTGCGTACACGATCAGCTTGTTGAATATCATGGGGGAGTTTCCTTCTACAAGGTAAGGTAATCCCCATCCATGATTCGAACGGTTTTAGGTTTGAAGAAGATTCGTCATATTTGGATTAAGCGTACAAAAGCCATTTTATCTGTCTCATCCGTATAGGACTACAGTTTGTAATGATTTGCATGTTCCTTGGTAGCTTGGTACTGATATTTTTCTTTAGTCTTCATTGTGTTTGTTCTTAGTGACAAAAACAGCAATAATGATAATAATAATAACAATAGTATTAATAATAATAATGATAATAATAATAATATTAATGATCTTTTTAGTCATTATTGTTTGTGCATAGTGACAATATTAAAAAGATTAATAATAACTATAGTAATATTAATGATAATGATAATGAAAATATCAAAAATGATAACAATAGTTAAGATAGTTGAAATGAAAGGAATGCTTTGAAGTCAGGACAGATTTCTAGTTGCTACTCATACTGAAATCGTATGTCAGACAAACCAGTTTCAAATGGATATGCACAGAATAAGCTTATTTGGTTATAAATGAAGTAGAAACTGATATATAGTTACTTATTTTGTCATGAAAGCTGTTAAACAAGCCAAGTCCAAATGAATTAGCGTAAATAGTTTGAAGCACAATTAACTATCTAGTAATTTATTTTTTCAATATTGTATAAATGAATAGGAAAGGGTGCAGTAAGCGTTTTGAGTGACCTTCTTTTTTACTGGTAGAAATGCTCATTTTATGATCGGTGAAGAAGACGAGAAGAAAAGTGAAGACGACGATTTCATCTCACCAGATCCCAAGTAAGGCTGAACTCGGGAGACGTAGGTCGGGTCGGGGCTATCTCTACCTTTTTAGATACATCTAAAAAGAAACCCTCTCTTACGTGGCACGCAATTGGACGTAATCAATCCTGGGGACATAAGATGGGTTGGGCTACCCCTTACATTTTAGACACCTCAAAAATTAGACCCTCTCACTTGACACGAAGTGGGACTTACTCAACCCGAGAGAAGTAAGTTGGGTTGGGGCTACCCTTAGCATTTTAGGCAACTCAATAATTGGACCCTCTCTCTCGTGCCGCGCAATTACTTAAACTTCATAGAGTAAATACCAACGCGACTGTGCTCAAACCCAATTTACAAAAAAAAACTGTTCGTTGATCCCCAGTGTCCCCATTCAGAAGCATGCCGGGCACGAAGTAGCGCGAATGTTACGTTTTAGGTGAGGGTGGGAAACACGGGTCTTTGAACATGGCGTTTTGAGATCTAACCAACTACATTGCCGCTTGACAGTCGTAAAAACTAGTATTTCCTCGAATATAAGCTGTCCCTCGATTAATTGTCTCCCTAAGTCGCTGTGCTGGAAAATCTGCATGTTGACAGAGTTTGCTTTTCACTCTAGGCAGTTCAAGTCTCGACCGCGACGTCTCTTGTCACAAGACGGGAAGAAGTTGTTGAATCTTTGGTTTGTTCCCCATTACACAGAGGTAAGGCTCTATTAACATGATGTTAAGTACTAAAAAGGTTAAACGCTTTCTTTGGTGGTCGACGTTTTCTAAGTGGTTAGTGGTGGCGTTAATCGAACTCTCCTTGTTCGGGAAACAAGATAGCCACTTATTTTCTAAGTCGATAGCGCTGTTGACGAGCGGTAACCGTGTTCGACTCGTAACCTTATAGGGTCGCGAGTTCGAGTCCTTTCAAGTCCCCGTTTTCTCTCTCTGTTAACGCACTATTTGCTTAGGTTTTTTAAAATTGTATTTATATCGGGCGTTTTCATCACGCATGCTAAAATAAGATTTTAGCTGATTTGTTTACCTCAAACTAACACCTTTTACAGATTGTGACCATGTACGGAAAGTTGAAACTGGATGCTAGAAACACTGCGTTAAATGTGACACTGGTAAGTCTTAATTGTAATGATAATAATAATGATAATAATAATGATAGTAATAATAATAATAATAATAATAATAATAATAATAATAATAATAACATTCATAATAATAATAATATTCATGATAATAATTTTAATAATA
>JAOBRD020939417.1:0-12320 GCA_027575215.2 Hydrozoanthus sils
CACTTTTCTAATGGTCCGTCCCTTACACAACAACTAACTTTATCGCAACTTTTGCGTATTTCTTCAATACAATTTTTTTCTAGATCTGTTGGCTCACGAAACAAAAGATGATAAAGAATGACGCTATCTCTAAAAACTAGCAAGTGAAAATAGAGGTTTCTTAGTTCTTCGTGACTACTCAACTAACTGACTGTCAACGACAGCTTCTGAGTACTCACGCTCCACGGGTCCACGGCATAAAAGTAATTGATTTAGTTTGATATTTCTTGCAGTTTCTTCTTTTCCGGAACATCTGAGTTGAGGTTTTTGCATTTCGTTTTCTTTTATGAGAATTTGACGAATATATCCCAACACGAGTTGAATTTTTCCTATCCCAATCGCAAGTGGTTGGGATTCGGGATTTTCGAGCAAATTGGGATAATCCAGACGAATTAAATTGGCAAGGTTGGACAGTCTGAGTGGGTGTCATTCTTTCGTCTCTCGAGGCAGCTGTTTTAAGTTCTACGAACTCGACAAAAACCTGATAAAACATAATTATTCAGTGTTCCTGTGTATGCGAGCTTTGCTCAGTCGATAATACAAGATCTCAGACTACTAAGCGCGCGTGAGGCCCGGTTCGATCCCCCGGCCTTGCGGGGATTGCCCTTCTTAGGCCTTCTTCATGTGTGAACAGGGACTAATTAACGATAGGCTGTTGGTCCAGTTTCTCCACAGTTAGCCCATGCACGTTTCCGTCACGATACTTGAACGCCAACCAAATTTTTTAAAAGCAAATGTACGGTAAATTTGAAGTTTGCATAAAAATTCATGCTCCAAGATGTAACAAAACCGTTCATTCTACATTCTGTAATTTAGTAATTATAGCTGCTTACGTTTCTGTTGCTTTTTGGGGGAGTTGAAGCGCTTTTTGAGGCGCAGCGTGAAAAAGTAAATGGACATTTATATGTAAATGGACATGTATGAATCATATAATATGTCCATTTACTTTTTCAGTCAAGCTGCGCCTTAGAAAATTTTTTTTAGATTGAATTAGAATTCAATTCCCCAAAAAAGTAACGCAAATGGAAGCAGTTATGGTTACTAAACAACAGAACGTACATGTACAATTTTAATTTATTACATTTTGGCGCATGAGTACATCGATTGGAGCAAAGTCAGGTAAAGTGTCTACAAACCTAAAGTAACCACACATTTGTTTTTGAAAGCTCGGTTGGCGTTTAAGTATCGTGACGGGAGCGTGGGATACCTGTAGTCTCTCGTCTTCTAGCGGAGGATGTAGACAATCCCACACACTGATCAATATGAAGGGTTTCGATCCGATTATGTGGTCTGTCAGTTACCTGGTCGAAGGAGGGGCGTTTAATTCAATGAATTTCCCAGTGAATTGCGTGGCAGCCAATCTGTCTTGAAGTCACCAAACAGTATTGAATGTAAAATAATTGAACCCTTTCAAAACAGCTAGTGCATTATTTCTAAAACTTTCCTAAAAAGCTGAAATACTTTTCTTCTATCTCAAGGTTACTAGTTTTAGTGTCTATTAAATTTAGTGATTTTGTCCAAGAAAGAATTAGCGACTACTAATTTTAGCGATTTTGTGGGTTTCATTTCTATCCAACACTTTGTCATATGAAATTACAAGAGGTGCAACCTTAATTTTAGTAAGCACTAGATATTCGAGAATTTTTCAAAATCGCTAAAATCACTAACATTAGTAGCCGCTAAAAATTGTAACCTGAAGCTTAAGGTAAATGATTGGTTAACCCTTTCTGCTCTATGCCAAAGAGGTGTTGCTTAAAGAGCATATGACACGAAATCAGTTTTTCAATTTTCAAAAACTATATCATAAAAAAACATTGGTTTGCCAAGTTTGAGAAACATACGATGAAAGTACGCCAAAATACTTCGTGTAGAATGTTGAATTTTTCCCGCTAAAGGACCAACAATATGACGTAACAGGTCACGCGCGTCCCGCCTCAGTCCATCTAATATGGTGCCACGAAGTAAAAAGATAAGTCGATTTTAAAACATCCGTAACTACTAGAGTTTTCGATAGAAACTCTATTAGTTACAGATGTTTTGGGACGCACGCGACTTGTTACGTCGAATTGTTGGTCTTTGGAGGGGAAACTTTTAGCGGGAAAAATTCAAAATTCTATACGCCGTATCTTGACGTACTTTCATCGTATGTTTCTCAAACTTGGCAAACCAATGTTTTTTATAAGTATACTTTTTGAAAATTTAAAAACTGATCTCGTGTTATATGCTCTTTAAGGGAATCCTCAACATTAACGGTCTCAAAAAAAAACTTTTATCAAGTCTATGACCATATCAACGGTACAAATAATTTGATAATCCTATGCATAAAACTTATAACGTCAAGCAATTTATTTTGATCAGTTTCACGGTTTGAATTTCTCTCGCGCCGACATTTTGAATCGTGTTTAGGAGAGCTTTGCTTTTCATCTTCAGTAGTTGAGCTGTTTGATCAATTCCCATTTTCTTATTATCTGATTACCCAATTGTCTTATTTATACAAGTTTTGTAAGGAGAACTTAGATGTTGATAAACAGGCAAGGGCTACGCGAGGATCGCTCGCCGACTCGCCGCGTAGAGCCTTTTAGAAGCTCCATCTTCCTCGCGCAAAATGCCAAAATTTTCTCTCAAAGGTCTCGGCTGCCTGCAAAATTTAATATTTTCTCAATCCCCTAATAGACCGGTGCCTATCTTCGGTTTCTGTAGTGTTAAGCAGATGAAAGTCATCCAAGTCCGGTAAAGCGCCTTGCTCGAGGACACAAGGCTAGATCCCAGACTCCTGGGTTACGAGTCACGCCACAGCGATGCCGGTCGCTTGTTAAACTAGAATACATAAAAATATTAGTTTTGCGGGGTCTCTTACGTGTTTTTTTGGGTTACGTTTTGTTGTTGTTGTCTTTAGCAATGGCGCTTTTTTTGTCCGATAACCCTCGCTCTTTCACAAGTTATACCCTGGCACGTCACGTCCACTCGTTAGAGACCTTACGCAATGAGGAAGACAACATCAACGAAGACGGGTTGCAAAATTGCAGTTCAAGCATTTTTCGATCATGTATGGATCGTTTGCTTTCTTCTTTGTTTGAATTATGCTTTGTAAAGAGAAAAAATTAAAGTTTCCTTTCCCCCCCCCAAAAAAAAATTGAGGCATTTTCTGTAGGTCGTTTTCGTGTTCGCAAGAACTCCGAGCTTTTCACCTCGTCCTTTTCGAGACGACGGCGTGCAGGTGACCCGCACGGTGCATTCCAACGTGCAGTTATTGTATTCACTATCTGCCGCCGTCGTCAGAGTTGCATTGCCGTCCTCGTAGCTTAACCTCCCTTTCATTGGCCTGTCTTGCGTGGGTTCATTGGTCAGAGCTAAAGAAAATTAATTTGCCATAACGAAAAGAAAGAGACTTATCGTACGTTTAATTTACCGCAATGAATTGTGGATCTAACCGCAAACTAAAAGAAGCTCAGAGAAAGCAGTTGTTGGTGAAACTCTTTCTTACACGAAAAACACTGTGTACGACAAATTTGAAATTTACAATTATCTCTAAATGCAATTTAATATTTACGGACGCTAGGAGATGTGGGCAAAAGTTTGGGACGCCATCTTTTTTGCTGTCACGTGTTGTTACCGTCGCCCCTCGAATCTTCCTGAGACTTATCGTCTCCGAGCAAGAGGCCCAGTTTATCAATATAAGCTATAGCGTATCTGAGAATCTTAATTTTCGGTAATTTCGTGTCGCACTGATAACCCGGAATCGCTTTTCTTAATTTCTGATAACCAAGATTGAGCTGAGCAACTCGTCGACGCTCGTGCTCATTTGCCAAGAGTCTGTTCAACTTTGTTCTGTGACGCCCTCGTTGTACACAGCTCTTACTTTCCTTCGGCCAATCGCCGACGGAACCCGGAGTAACAAAGTCTTCGTTAAATATGCGCTGCTGAGGAATCGTTTCGCTTCTCGTGTTGTATCTTTTTCGCTTTCCAGAACATTCAGGGTTTTTCTTGGTGTCAGTAGTTTTCATTTGAGGCTCGCTATTCTCGATTTCTATAGTTGAAGTTGTATCCGGGGAGCTTACATTACTACTTCTACTGTCTCCACAAATCGTGACAGGATTGACAGATTGCGTGGCAGACGTATCAGATTGCGCTACGTATTTCTCTTTATCTTGTGCGATCAAAATAGCTTGCCCTGACGAAACTTGTTCAATTTTCTTAACGTTTTGCTTGTTATAAACAGTGGGACTGCTGGATTTAAGAGCTGCGCCGGTTGGGGAAGTTATTTCTTCTTTTAAAATTTTGTTACGTTTTTCCTTGGAATCCTTTTCCGTCTTTTCTTCAGATGGGTTTCTATCATCAGTTAAAACAATCACCCTTGGCCTTCTGGGAAGGACATTTAAAGAAATACGAGGTTGAGACATTACATTATCAAAGTTATTATTTAAATCATATAATTCATCTTTCTTGTCTTCACCTAATGGATTTTTAGATGAAAACCCCTCGTGTGGAAAGATACGCTTTGTCGGAGGAATGTCAACTTCCCGTGAGATCTGTAGTTTCATTTCGTCTCTCACCGTTTTGTTATCGTATAATCTTCCATTGCAGCAGAAGTGCGCGTTTCGAGGGAAAAATAGACGCGCGGGCGGAACAATGTATTGTGGGCTGGGAACATATTTGTGTGAAAAAGAGAAGCCCTCGCATGCACACGCCCTCGTTAAATGATAACACGAGCCCGAAATGCATGGCGCGAATCCATTCCTGAGTCCAGCGGGTAACCCCAATATCTGTGACTGGCAGGGATGAATGGAGCTCTCAGTGCCATGATTGGCTGTCAAGTGACAGGTGTGTTGGAGACTGACGTTCTTATAAAAGTTGTCTTTGCAATACGTCTTGTATCCGTTGACGCATTCAGGGCGTACGGGAGAAGAGTCTGGTAAAAGAAATGTGGCAGTAACTTAAGTAAAGTCGTAAAAAACAATAGCATTAACAAATTACTAATAAAATAAAGTAATCATAATTCATTTTCCAACCCTAAATTAACTCAATCGTAGGAATTTTGATCCCTTGACACTTCGTGTTGTCAGTGACATACAGGGATCAATACACGCTTTTATTAGAGCCTCGGCCAAGTTTGACTCGGGTTCTTAAAGAACCCGAGTCAAATTTGGCCGAGGTTCATTGTTAATAGATTTTTGGCGATTTGAGCCTCAAATTGTTCTTATATTGCAATGTGTGTTTGAAGAAAATCGAAGAAAAAAGCCTCTAGAAGGTATTGCAATACACGCATATTTTAATTTGGAAAACGAATTTGATCCGAACCGTTCGCCTCGTCGAGGATTTATCGTGGATATTCGCAACTGAGTCATTTTTCCGAGACGATTTCCAGTGTAGTTATTAACTGCAAAGCATTTGTTATTCATTCTGTATTCAGCTTAGTAAAAGATCAAAGCTCAGTATAGTTTGATAAAATCGGCTATCGAGTCCGAGCCTCAACTTGTTATTAAATTGTTCTTAAATTCTGGCCGATCTGAGCCTCGTTGTTCTTACAAAGTTGTTCTTCTAAAAATATCCTTGAGAAACTATCAAGGTATTTTGTATATTCGTGTTTAGCAGTTTATCTTAATGAACAAAAAATTCTTGTGTGTTTAAGATAATCTTGATTGACTTGACTTTCTTTGGAAATTTTAGTCAATCAGAGCTTTTTATTTCACAACTTGAATGTGCCTTATTAACCAGACAAGAATTCGTGGAACAGTTTTTTCCTCAGTTGGTTTATTAAGACCTTACATCTTTTACACAACACATATATTTAATGAATAAAACTGTGACGAGAACATTAGAATTGGTCAAATAAAAACAATCAATTGAGATAAAAAGAAAAACTCCTTTAAACTGCTGGATGAAAAGTATGAGTTTCCTTCGGAAGAACTAACGAGTTCAAATCTTAACATTTGTGGTGCTTGGAGCTTAAAAAGTTTAGGAGTTTGCCTTGACCCTTTAACCGACTTTTTCACTTCGTTATCAACCGTTGCAATTTCATTTCCGGACCACTGACAAAAACTGATAGAGCTCTGTCTTGCAGTTTGGGAAAACAAGTTCTCACAACTGAAATTTGCTCGACATTTTTTGTGGCGGAATACTGAGATAAACTTAGAGTTTTGTTTAAAGTTATTTTTTCTGCTATTTGTATGATGTAAACACAGAGTTTGATACATCTTGCCGCCATTGCTTAATAATTGATATTAAAATTTCCCCAACTAGGGTTCATAACTTCTCAAGATATCAGTTTGGGGAGAATACTACTTTTTGTGATTCTTGTTTGATTTATTCCGAATGTCCTCATTACAAACTGTATTATTTCATTTGTTTTATAAGTTACATGGAGAAGTTATGGTTAACTGTGGCTCGGGGCGAAACAATTTGCACTGTTGTACTTTCCGTTCATATGACTCATTGCAGAATACTTGTCTTTGCAAAAGGTGCGATAAACGCCGAACTAGTTTAAGTTTGTATCATTATTTCTTTCTGATTAAAATTTTAAATGGATTATTCCAGCTATTTACGCCTCTTTTTAACTATTTATATAATCTAAAGTTACTGACATGGTACAAGTAAATTTATAAACACAATTTCGTGGGTTTTCAACTCTTCTTTGGCTAGCGAACTCACAAATTGTTTTTCGTCGAAGCGGTGATCAAATATTTTCTTTAAAAAACAAAGCTTGAATTCGTGTGATTAAACTTAAAGTTGCATTCTAAATTGCTACTTATAATGAACTTTCTGTTATGTATCATTAGTGCCCAATAATGGCTAGTCCAAGGCAGTTGCGACTCAGCTACCGAGTTAGGCAAAAACAAAACAAAAACACTAATATAAAAGTTTAAATAAAATAATAAATAAAATTGAAAATTAAAAATAAACAAAAAACAAAACAAAATTAATAAAAACAAAACCAAATTAGAAGCTATAAACATCAGTTATTGCTGATATCAATAATTTTCGTAGTTTTACCGTCCTTGACTAAAACTCGAAACCTTATCTAAGTGTATAAAGACTTTTACTTAAAAAATGTTGGTCGGATGTCCCGCAAGTTTATAGCGGTTCACTGAGTTTTAGTCTGAGAGTAGACGGTTTCAAGGCTTGTCGTTAAAAACTGGAGTTTTGTTCGTTTGTTGCGCAGGCCATAAATTTTATAAACCTCGCAAAACAACGCTCTACAGTGATTACTTAAAGTGTCCTTCTCAATGAACCATATGTTAAAAAAGTGGAGATGAGCTAGTTTGAAGGGAAACGACAGATGTTGCAAACCGCCGTGGGGATAAAGAATAATTCAACCGTGTAACTAAATGGTTTACAGTTAACACTGGCTTTCTAATTGGAAGGTCAGTTTTCCTTCCCGAGTTGCACTAGCAAATATTTCATAAATGATTCGATTTCGAGAATACCCGTGCTATCAGATCAGTTGTTCCAACGGTATTTTAAACTGGGTTTGTAAGCGACACGAAACGCATGTTTGTCTTTTGTTCTACTTTGAAGATAATTTGAGGGTGTTAAAATACTTAGGATAATAGACACTTAGCTTATCTTCCCATTCTTCGCGGCATGTTCCATCTGGTATCAGAGATGAGCACTAAGATGGGTTCTTTCGCAGTTAAATGGGTTCCTTATTCAACATGAAAAGAGATTGTCGAATTTACTTTGTTTGTCGCAAGTCTTAATTTCTTCCTTTTATGCAAAACTAGATCAATTTCGCACTTTTTCATGTCCCAGATGGCCAAAAACAATTTCTGCTATCAACAGCCGCGATATCATTACCAAATACATTATCGGCAACGTTGAACCGTATGACCCTAGTCTCCATTTTTTCGGAGAATAATAACGGGTGCGAAAACAAATGATTTGTCGCAACGATAAAAAACAATTAAAATCCACATGTTCACTGAATACTTTCTCCAGCCGGGCTTTAGAGTAAATCCAATAATGTTCGTAACTCTTGTTTAAGACGATTATAACACCGATCAAATTTGGTTTTTTTTTCATAACCCGGGTTAGTTTTGAAAATCGTGAGTGATCTGTTTTCTTCTTTTACACAGATTAAGATAAAACTTGAAACTGAGAGCTTTAAGACATTTGCAAAAGTTAGCGCCCTGTTTGTCGGAGATAACATCTTTGAATTTCAAAAACCCTAATCGCAGTTTTCCCAAACAGAGCTCTTCGTGTCGCGCGAAACAACCTTTGCAAAAATGTTTGGCAAGCCTGGTCTAGAAACGAAAAGCCATGAAAGTTTTGCTTAGCTAAATTAGTTATTCTTAAGGTGTCTTCTTTAATGACTGACAAAGAGTTCTCCGTTTTTCTTTCTGAGAGCTTACAGTAGTCACAGATGTATAGGAGCAAAGAGTGGAAATGGAAAGATTGCGATAACAAATAGAAAGGCTCCCGAAAGGCGAGTTAGCACATGTGTCGCTTCACTGTTTCCTAGGGTCACAGATGTAAGCCCTTATCAAGTCTTCGTTTTTTTCTATTCGTTTTAATATATAGATGTATATATATTTAGAAAAGAGAGAGAAGGAGAGAGAATATACAGATATTTCAGAACACAGCAGGTTGTATTTTGTGAACAAGGTTTGTTTACTTATGACCTGCATTAGCGAAACGAAAGACTAGCTAAAAGACAAGGATTTTACGGTTGTGTGCCTAAAATTCTGTAGTCTTACAAGAAAAAAGCAATGTAAAATTACAAACGTTTAACATTTGGAAAAAACCTCGTACTTATCTTTTTCCAAAAACAACCTTTTTTCTTATGAATATTTAAGTTTCTCAAAAGCCGTAAACGCTTCGTGCGTTAAACTATTTTTAGTTCGCAAGTTTAATTTGTGCAAATGACAGCAAAACCTGTCAGCGTTCATCGGTTCCAGATGGTCTATGCTTGTGCTAATACAACAAAAATGATCAACCAAACGCCGTTGTTGTCATATTTTATCTTACGGACCACTCACAGATCAGAGTCGCTGGTAATTAAGTATTCTGTCTCCCAAGCGATTTCACAACAAATACTCGCTATGCTTTCCTGACTCTATCCGAAATTACTTCGCCTTCCAGGGAGCCATTAATGGCTTGGGGCTGCTGTTATTCCTCGATTTTTCAAAAACTAGAAAATCCCCATCAATTTCGGTAACTTTTCCGCTCAGACTGGCATTTTTCCCGTTTTGTATCGAGCGGAAATCTGAAAGACCCGGAGTTGATAACAGCTGTGAATTTTAAGGATTCATCTGTTTATGACATCGTTTTAATTTATGGTGTAAAGTTGGAAAACAATAACTTTTTCCATTTCCAATCGCGATCGCAAACGTATGTTTTGAAATTTTACGGGTTTTCTCAACCTGAGGCTCTGGCGGCGAAACAGTTATCCTTGCAGAGTGCTGTCAGTAATTCGCCTTTCTTACTGCTAGTTCTATGATTAAAAACACTAATTCTCCATCTAGCTTGCGCCGCGGACCATCTGCTACAGTCTGCCCAGGTGTGTGTATATTCACTGAATTTATACAAACTGTTAACAACTGCAAAAGGTTGCAATGAATTGGTTTCATCTTCAGCCGATTCAAAACGTTTAAGAAACGACCAGAAACACTCATTGCTTACTTGAGCTTTCGAAAAGGCTTGATATAGAAACTTCGAGAATTTGTTCTTCTGGTTTATGTCTTTTGTAAATTCCCTTAACGGCGAGCGGAAACAAATTTAGCAATATCTCGGGGCCCAATGCGCGCGGTTTTCAGTAATTAGAACCTTGCAGTCACTGCGTTTTTCTCATGAAGTAAAATACTTAATTTGAAATTTTCAAATTTAATCGTAAAAGTGTATCTGAGATAACTGGGGTTTTCACAACAAATCTAGAGTTTCTTGTATTTCGAAATAGTCTCGCATTACATATCTGAAGCAACGAAGGTTTTGTAGACTTTATGATAAACAGTGGAGAAATCGAAGTTAAACAGAAAAACAATTGTTAATTTCGTCCCTACCGTAATCTGTAACAATCTCTTCCCCAGATAGTTTTCTTCGTTTTACTAAGAAAGAACGAGGCATTAGGACCTTGCAAACGGTGCTGGTGAATCTGGGGGTAGTGTTTTTCTTCCGTGGTTTGAGAGCTAACGTTTAACCGACGTAGTGCGGTGGCTTCGTAAATGCATTCACGATAAGGTGCAGTAAATAAACTCATTGGCCTCGATCTGGCGCCTTTGCTCCAGCCGGCCTAGACACATGAATTATCTCTCTGATCGGGATTAACTTCCGGTTAAATTATGATTAAAAGTACGAAAATTAATAAGTTTACTCCCTGTATAATTGTAATCTCATTTGTTTCAAGAGAAAAATAAACGACAGTTGCTTTAAGCGCTACTTGAAGGAGTATTGTATTACATTTTTTCCCAGTGCCTTTGAAATTTAAGGCTTATATTCTCATTTTTCATCGATGTTAGTTGTAATATTTGTCAATTTGAATTAGATTTACGGAAGTACCGCGTTATTATTCAAGTATTAAATAATGCTGTATTCTCGTTGTCGTGTGTTTCTGGTGTCTTTGCAGCGGTTAGAAAAGAGTTGTGGGTTCCTAAAAAGGATCAAAGCCCGTGTGGGTTTTACTGGATGCCTCGCAAAAACCTGCAACTGATTAGCGACTATAAATTATAAAGAGCTCGAAAATTTACCTGACAACTTGCGGTTAACGTTTATGATCTATCGCTCGTCATATGTTCATTATTCAAGCTGCCTCGAGTAACGAACGACGAATTGCGGACTTCGAGTACAGTTTTAATGAAGCAAACTTCAACCTCGCTTTCTTATAAGAACAGGTTTTTCGAGACGGCTAATAGATAGCAACATAAAATATCAACCAACCGAGTCTGGACTAATGTTTCAATAAAAATTTATATACGAGCTAACCGCCCTAACCTCTGTGTTGTGACAAGCACTCTACAGTAAGTGGATAAAAGCTTGTAAGTCCCCGGTTCAAGTCCCACTCTGGCCAGGGTCAAACCCACCACGCATGTAGATACGTTCTTTTTTAGATAAAAACCTTTTTTAAAGAACTTCGATTGTCAGGCTAAGAACAAATCCGCGGCTTAGGAATGGCCGAAACTTTATTTTGTCACATTACGGCACAAAATTAACCACGGATTCGTTTCTTTAATTTCTTTGTAGCTTTAAGCTTCCGGGAAGGTAAAGGTAAAGACGCTGTTATTTAACATCGGTAGTTCCTTCAGCTCTCAGAGAGTGCTGCTATCAATGGAAACCGATGGTGCGCCCTTTATCCCCTCCCTCTGTCAGTGATCCGTTTTACGGGCATTTAAAAAGTCGAAACAGACGTGCAGTCAACGGGGATCGAACTGGGGATCTCTAGCTCCGAAGGCCACGCACTAACCAACTAAGCTACGCCTGCTCCTAATTATAAACTTTTGCAATATTGAGAAAAAGAAAATGAGTAAATGATATTTTCTGTATAAAAGAGCCAGTAAATTTTTCCGAGCCTTAACCTCATAAAATTGTCCTTATAAAAAAAAGCACAAGCGTGTAAATCAGTGGCGTAGCCAGCTTATACAGCTCGAATTATTTCCTTTTCTGGAAACGGTCAGGTTTGTTTACCGAAACAAACCCCTATCCAATCACATTACGGGATCGGGTCATGTGATCCCATGTTTGACGAACGCCTCGGTTATTTTACGAGCTTTTACGTACAATCACAAAATATTCGGAATTAGTATTAAAATAGCAGGTGTATAACACTTTTCGCGCGCTCTGATTTGTTCATCAAACACCGAATATCCTGCGCTATTCACCTTGGTCACTCAACTGTGAAAAAATGAATCCCCGTTTTGCTTCAGTTTCCAAGAAGAAATTCTTAAAAGAAACGAGGAAAGAACCCCTTTAAACAAAAATAAAGCTACAGAACTTGGTGCTTCAGTGTTTAATGGTAAGTTTTTCTCCGTTTAATATCAACAGAACAACTTTTTGCATTATTTACCAGATGGCGGCTGAGAAAATTCATCGACAATTTAATTTGGTTATCAAAGTTTTCATTTCATGCATGGCCATGTAAACACGAAAGAAAATTGAAAATTTTAACAAAGAAAATACATTTTGCAGCATGGTTTGAGCAATAAAATGAGTTAGTAACAGCTATTGAAGGAAATGACTCCAACTGAACTGAAAAAGTGCCTTGAGATATTTTATGTCCCAAGTGTCGACAAGAAAACAGGATGGCAGACCTTATAACAAATAGTCTCTCATCTTAATTTGTGAATTTTCTTAAA
>JAOBRD020939525.1:0-12320 GCA_027575215.2 Hydrozoanthus sils
CCGCCCGGCACCCCCCCCCCCCCCCCGTCACCAAAATAGTGTCGGTGGGACCCCTGGGGGCCTATCTGAAATCAATTTGTCAGAACTTTATTCAAGAAAGCAAAATCATTTGGAATTAGGCATTGATAAACGGTCCCAAACAAGTTTGCAAGTGTCATGATTCCAATACCTCTTGGAACTTTTGTAAATCCAGTAATTTGCCGCTGGTATCTGTTGGACCAATAGGGGTGGAGAATACTGCACCTGTATACAGTTGAAATCAGTAATGAGTATCATTTCTAGTCACAATACTTAAAATTCAGGTATCATTGCTAGATGGCAACCAGTTTTATAATTCTGGTCACCAACACCCAATTTTTAGCCGGATTGGCAACCAGTGAGTCGCAATTTCGGACCCATGGACTACAAGATCAAGTTTTCTGTGATCTGTGAAAGAGTCAATAAATAGTCACAAAAAATGAACAGTGGCAATGACTGCTTTTATAAGTAGAAACTATGATACTATAGCCAATAAGTTTAGTGCAATATTAGTCAGGCAAAAACTTTACCAAATCATTAACTTTTTTCCACTGTAATTATTACTATCTATAATTTACTGGTTGGAAAAACTGACTGCTAGTACTTAATTGCATTTTGATTTGGTCACTACTATTTGTCACCATCTAATACTCAATGGATGGCACACTGTAGAAAAGAAAGAAGTTTTCAAAACAGTAGCAATTAATATTTTATTGAAATGTAGTTTTAAAAAGTTGTTGACAAAATTATTGAAGATCAAATTAAATACTAGAAAATGCCACTCCTGACAAAATAATGAGTTAGTGCATGGGAAGTGTTACTTGTTGGTAAATATGTATATGAAAAAAATTTCCAATAAATTTCTAAAAGAATTACAAAAACCCACTTTCTAATATTTTACATTAGAATATGTGGTGGACTAACACAGCTTGATTTCATTTTCTATCAGCTGAATGGTCATCTGTCGACACAAAAAGATTAAACAGTATAGTCTAAAACATTTTGTTACTAAAAACCAACTTAAGTAGTATACCAATACACAAAAACTGCCACCTGATTGGCTAACCTACTCACTGTCTGTTGAGCAAACAGAAAGAAAGTAGAAAACCACCAGTGTTTTTAAACAATAAAACAATGGCAAATTCTTCAAACACTCATTTTTTATTGGATTAAATTCATGGCAGTATACTGCATGGTTCAGGTTTCTTCTAAAACAATTGGCTTATTTGTCATTTTCTATGGTCTCTAATATTCAACTCAAACTTTGTGCTTCATGGACCATTGACTCATAGAATAGTAAATTACTCCACCTTGTAGTTCATTTGTTACATAGATGGTAACTAGGTGTGTTACAGTCACATTTAGGTTAGCATTACTTAAGATGTGTACAATGGTTTCTGCTAACACTGTTAACTTATTTTCTTCTTTTCTCAATTCTAAAGTTTAGTTTGCAACCAGGACTACCTTTAAATTATTCTTGACAGCTATAACAAATACCTTTCCTGATTTCCTCTGGCAACGTTTCTACATGCTCAGAAAATGATATCAGCACATTTTGAACCTAAAATGGAGGTAAAGAAATTGTAAACTGTTTTTAGTTTCATTGATGACATAAAATAAACTAAATACTACTGTGACGCTTGAATTGAGATACAAAAAGGAGTGTAGAAAAACTATATTACTTTATTGTATGTATCTTAATATAGCAGGAGAAAAAGCACAAGTTTTTTTATTGACTCCCCTAGATTATCAATGATGGAGGAGGCACTCCCAATATTAGGAACTAAAATTTTAGGAAAACTCAGTTTAACAGTTGGGTTCCCTTTTCATGCTAAGAAAAGATAAAAAAAGGATAGGGATTTCAGGTTCAAAGTACATGATACCAAGCAGTCTGAGGTGGTATTTCAAATGGATAAAATTTATTGGTCAAGCATTATCCAACAAGGCTTTGTGGTATTGATAGTGTACAACCAGTGCCAGGGTACAATTTTATGCACTTTGTTAAAGCTGCAGTTTTACGATAGGAGCATAAACAAAAGTATCTGAGTTCTTGTTACAGTTATTTCAAAGGTTTGCACTTTGATCCACTTCATTGGTATTAAAAGTCCTAGGGAAAAAATTTACCACTCACTGTTGACCCTGTGCTGATGTAAATGTTGTAGGAGGGAAACAGAACTTTGGTACTTAAATCAGACGTTTTGTACCCAACCAATGAACCTTTCATACCAAGTCAAAGTGTTTCATTCGCCTTTTCGTATTGGATTATCACTTCGTATAGAATTCAATTATTAGAACTATTTTACAATTTTAGGGTCATTATCAGGTCTTTAATAATATATGTTTGTTTTCATTCATTATAAGTTTATCTTTGTTGAGAGCAAAGTACATATTAAGTTAGATTACAATTACAACATAAGTTGTCTTATGAATATTTGTGTGAAATATACGGTTCAACTTTTAAATGGAATTGCTTTCTAAGACATCAAAAAATTAGATGAAATGTCTCAACTGGGTTTAAAACGGCTTTCATTTTGGTATGAAAAATGCGATAACCTGTAGGAGAACTCACCCCCCCTGTCCCACCCCCTCTTCCTCCCTAACTATTTTCTGTCTTACCACTGACTGTGGCAAAACACCTTGCCAGCCAGCTGTCCACTCGTAAAACTGTTCTTCTAAGGCCATTGACCTTCGCAAGTTTTCCATATGTTTGGCTTTCTCCTCTTTCTCTCTTTGTACTCTCCTCGTTCGTGCCTCCGCCTTCAGTTTTGCTAATTTATTTTCTTCAACAGAAAATACTTCCCGCTTTAGGTCCTCAGCAACTTTCCCCAAGCCCTTGGCATACGGGGAAGCCTCGGCAAAATTGCTGTATTGGGGGTTATTTCTCATTAGGTATTGTGCAAGATAGTTAATCGGGTTGAAATCGGGACAAAACTCCTCGGAATCCGCCAGGTTTCTTTTCCCTACTTCAGTTAACAGTTTATCCACTCCAAGAATCAAAGTGGGCATTAATCGGTCAATAAGATACATCCTAACATCTGCAGTTATCTCGTTATCGTTAAGCCACTCTTTAGCCAAGATGTCAAAGGGAATTGTTCGTGTTATCACCCGTGCTATTTCTTGTGAGTCCGCCTCTCGCTTCTTCTTTTCCGTTTTGATCTCGGCCAAACGTTTGTTGATTTTTTTCTCCTGTGACTCCCGCCATTTTTTGAGAATATTTCTTGTAAAGTTCCTTACTATAGGTGATTTTAATCTGTCCTCTTCAAAGCTTGCTACTACCACATCAGCTACAGAAAGAGATCTTGTGGGACTTGCACTTTTTACAAGTGGAGTTTCGGACGGTTCCAAATCGGTCATAATTCAGGCGCAAATTATCTGTTAAGTGGTTAATTAACCCCTGATTAGAAAAGATAGCTCCCTAGAAACGATGATGTATTTTTCTCTCTCTTCCTGCTCTAACACAAGAACTCTCCCAGCTGATTTGATCGATACCAGCAACAAACAAGACTCCTTGAATTCAACATTTTGTTTTGCCTTGTACACCACGGGAAATGCAAAACATGGCGCATGAAGTTTGATTTCATTTCCATGGTAACAGTGACCGCTGACGTTGGCGTGCGGGCTCATTACTAGTTTCAGTTTCCCAAGCGGCTGAAAATATTCGAAACTTCAGAAACTTGCGCAAGGAGCTCGAGAAAATGTCGTATTTTTGAAGTCAAATTCAAATTGGTGCTAACTGAAAATAAGGATATTTTTCCAAAAGCGAAATGTCGTCTGCAGATTGCTGCTTTAGCATGTGCCAATCTCCGATTCAGGCGGCAGTTAGACCCGCGATGTGGCTACCAGGAGTACGAAATCTACACAGTCACAAAGAAATGTAGGTGACCAGCAGGTGTCCATATCAATAATACACGCAAAATTCTTTGGGAACTGCAGCTTTCGGATCCCAGTTTTCTTGTAATTAACTTAATAACTTTACCGTATTGGTTTTAATACCACTGCTCTCTTAATAATATTCCACATGATAAAGATCTTTGCGGTCTTTAAGATCAGTTTCTGTGGCTACTGAGCTTGAGGTATGATTTTGTTGAAATCACAAGATTTTTTCCACACAGAAAAGACCACAACAGGGCACAAGACTAAAGCTATGAAAAACTTGATACTTGTTTTGGAATAAATCTGCATTTTGGAGATATACCGATATTTGTTTTTCGTTTATGGCGATGTTTGCAAAAACTGGCAATTATCATAAATGTCAGGAATTAAACGACTGTTGTTTAATGCTTTTAACCATTATGCTTTTATGTTTAAAAACCATATAAAACATGTTCCAGTAACTCCTTTGCCCACTTCGATCCAGTAATTGCCAAAACGAAGTCATTTAAGTGTTTACACAAATATTTAGTATGCTAATTAAAACGGGGTTGTGATCTTGAGCTATGAAGCCATTTCAAATTGACGTGGCAGAATTGTCGATTTGAATTTGGCTTTTCCAAAACGAGATCCCTTTGGAAATTATCATATATGAAATATACACTGTTGTTTATCATTAGCCTTTCTTCTTTCTAGTTCATGCCATATTTACTAGTTTTGTGTATCACTGTTTTCTTTTAAACGAAGCTGTTAAAAATTGAATGATAAATGTGGTATGTTTGTCTTTTTTAGTTTTTAACATTGGCTTGATTCCAATTTTCTTTTCATTCAGGGTAAGAGCTGTTATTTGTTCAGACTTCAGGACTTCAGAAAAAATAGACATGCTCACAATTAATAAAGCTTTTTAAAATATTTTGGCTTTTTATAATTCAACTCAGGTACAAGCTACTGCAACCAGTAATGAGTCTCTTTATGTATATTTACATGTTTCTTTTTTTATTATAATGATTGATATATATATACTCAGGCATCTAACTTATGTATTTAAGCTAATAAAATTGATTGTAACACAAGGTTTGCACAATCTAGAAGCATTTTTTTTATCTCTTTCAAAGAAGCTGTGTTATGTTTGATTATTCATACTAATAATATTTCAACAACTTGCATTTATTAATGATTCATGCTATGTGTATACAGGCCTAAGAAGAAAAGTTGCCCCTAAAACCTGTCCTTTCACATCTTTGAAGACAAAACAAAAAAAGGGGCTGCATTAGGTTTGCTGCTTATAATCTTTAATTCACATGTGCTTAAACAAAGTTTTAGCAAGCACATGTGAAGATAACTTATTTACATCAGTCTATGATATAACGCCAAATAAAACACATAATATTTATTCGATCTTAGCTAGCAAGACAGTTTGGTTAACTTTTTAAGCTATACACAGTATAAGAAAGGAGGGACACAGCCAATTCGAACTACAGTACAGTCCTTCATCTGTTAGTAAGCAAACTGTTAAAGTTTACAGTCCGAAATGTCAGTACAGTGAAAAACTACCAGTGTTCACTTGTACCTGGCAAATTGCTTGATGCTTGGTTACAGAGCACAATAAAAATAATATTATATTGAAATGTTAAAATGCTAAAAGTATTAAAACATTAAAAGATACTGGTAAAATATGGAAAAATTTTAAAAGTTTGGTATGCTATTAAAACATCAGTTACACTGTGTTTTCATGCCAAGGCAATTGTCAGACTAATGCTTTAAAAATGCATATAGAATGATTGATTGCCTAGAATTTATTTTCATATCCGCATTTCGAATACGTGTTCTGATCTTTTGTTAAGGTGTCCTTGGGGGCAGAGAGGATGCATAAGTTTTCTGTCAAACAAAGATTACATCTCCTTGTGTTGCCTTTATACACCTTGGTGCACTTGACAATAGACCAATGGATGTTGAAGGTTGCTCCCAATAAACTTAATTCCATTAAAAATGTTAAAAAATTTATGCCCCATAGTTTGTAGTTTTAGTCCAGTTATAATTGGCTTATGAGATATTTGGGTATGAACCAATAAAATTAGAATGTGACTGAATGATATGATGTTAATATATGTTCTTTTCAGCTGGTCCATTTCTGATGCAACCCCTGACATATGTTTGGATAAAGCCATTGCCGCTGTTGATGAACTTGGACAGTCGGAGAAGATGCACATAAATAAGGTACCTGACTTTCTCCAATAAGTTTTCTTTTAATAATAATTTCTCGTATTCATAGCCCTTCAGTAGCTAAGTTGGTAGAGCGGAGGACTGTAAAACTAGCATTGTCATCTCTGATTCGAATTCAGCTTGAAGGAATATTTTTAGACTTTTTTTCTTTTCTTATTGAACTCGGTGTCGTTAAAGAAACAAAAACAATTGAAAAGCTCTAAGACAAAATCAATAAATATTATTAACTTAAGACTCCCAAATTAAAAGACCTTAATTTAGTTTTGTTTCATTAACTTCTGCAAAAGCTTCAAAAACAAATTGCTGAGAGCTCTTGATGTACCATAGCAAAGTGGAATTAGCCGGAGTTGATTTTGCAGAGAAAGCAAAACTGCCACTTACTACTATAAGGGTGAAGAGTAAGCACTAAGATATGTAGTAGTTCAGCTTAATTAAGTGATGGTTTGGTGAATAGATTAGAGCTGTAGGTTTAAGGTTGCCCCTAACTCTAATGACACCAAACCAACAACTTAAGCTGAATAATGACCATTGCCCATCCCCCCCTTCCCCAACGATGCCGTAAATAAGTTTTGAAAAAATAGTTTGCTCAAAAATATACTAAGTATTTAACCTAGTTTTGAAAAAAAGATCTAGGATAGAAGTTTAACCTGAAACAAAATTTTACCTGTAACATATCCACAATCATACCCCATTCTACATAAAGTAACACAATTCTATAAATGACCAGTTTATCTCCCGAATGCACTTCAATCAACAGAGATCAAAAGAGATATGTCCATTACTCTTGGCAACTATTGAGTAGCTGTAGGGTACACTTAGCTTTATGGTAAACAGGCATCAAATGGTTAATGCAAAGAACCTTTATTACTTTTCTTCTTAAGGTTAGGAGAAATAGGTACTTCATACAGATTTTCAGCTTCACTGAGGCAGAATGGTTGGATGTTGTTGAAATTGAATTTCAGCCAGGCCAGGATAAAGGGACTCTAGCAAAGGTATTTATATTGAAGTTCTGTAACATTTTCTGTTTTAACAACATAGAAACAAGACAAGAAACTTGGGAAATGACAATGCACTCAAAAAATTAAATTAGCTTTAATTTTGCAGACAATCTTTTTATCTACTTGTTTTTAGAAACTGCAATTTTCCTCATTTAACAAATCAGAAAAATGTAACTCTGCTCTTGCACAACTACATTAATTTATAACAAAGCATCAAGTTGAAGCAAACTGTACATGTTGTTTTATTCCTTTTCGCATCTAGCTTTGTTTACAATTCAAAGTTCTTGATGAAAGATATTTTCAGTGCTACATGTTTGCCTAGAAGTTTGATATTCCTTTTCAGGATTAGTGGTAATGTTACCATTTCATTTCAGAATTGAAGGTGGGCAGTTTATCAGAGTGAAAATAGAATGGAATGTTTTAAGCCAGAGTTTTAAACTGATACTGATAACTAAATGGAAATCAGTTGAAACAAGAAATTGTTTGAGCTGAAGTCACACTCAAAGAGTTATGTTTTGTCCAACTAGAACCGCAAACAAGGACAAGTGCTATAAAAGGGATGGCTGAAACCTTTTAAATTTGGACCAAGCAATAGTTCAACTTCTCTCTGAGCAATAGAAATAAAGAAATTCATAACTGCTAACATTTAGGTATTAATAATTTATTATATGCAGTGGGGTAGAAAAGAAACACCAGTGAAGTTTGTTTCATTTCATCAAAATTTTATTGAAATTTCAGAAAAGTTTTCACACCTACAAATTTTCACTCATGAGCAAAAAATTCATTTTATTGAAATTTCGTATTATTATATGCTTGCATTTTTTTTACCACTACTGTATATTATGCTTCAATAAGCTTTCCCACTTTTTGAAACTAATATTAACAAAATTTACGATTCTGAAATAATAATAGTTATTCAAATAAATACACATGTTTGACAAGGAAGGGGACTGCAACGAAGTAGAAATACACATAGGTATTCTGTTTTCCTTTCCAGCACACTCTTCCAAAAAAATTTGTTTATTAAATGCTTCAACTGAGAATCAAACCAACATCTCCTGGTGGCATCTCCCAGGAGATGTGGGTTCGAGTCCCAATCAGGGCATTTAAACCAATTTTTTTCGGAAGAGTGTGCTGGAAGGAAAAACAGAACCTATGTGTATTTCTACTTCATATTAGTTATTCAGTTCATATGTTATATGAAACAGTGTTACCCATAAATAGACCCTATGCATAAATTTAATGGCAGCAATTTAAATATTCTTGTGTCCAATCTACATTCAAATTAGCCCTCGCTAGCCTTGTTCTTGAGTTAAACTTTCAAAAGATTATGTTACTTAAATTAAGGGTAGTTGGGTTTATTTGAATGTAGACAAAAGAATGTTGAAATTGCCATCATTTAATTGCATAAGGTCTTATAGTCCACTTATTTCATGCCTTAACTCTTCAGAGATTGGTGACATAGGCCCTTTTTAATGTGTTTCTCATAATTTGTGGTTTTAATTTTCTCTCTCTAGGCAAAATCATTTTCCACTGGGTTGCTCCCCACCTGTGTTCCTCTTGGCTGTGTGTTTAACATGGTAAGTAAACAGATTTGGGAAACAAGTAGAGTTGGAGTGTTTTGAGCTGCAAGAAGAGCCATTGGTGGAACAAGGGAAAGATCAGATTCTGGGGTAGTTTATAATTTATTTTAATACTCAAAATCAGGGTGCCAAAACCCCATCCATTCTAAAAAGATAAGAATGAAATAATATCCCCTCCTCCCCAAACATACAAGATTCTAAACTAAACATCAAGAACTGATTTTTGGGATCTATTATAAAAATATACACTTATGGCAAACTATTTGTACTATCAGAGACTTAATTTTGGGGACCCCTTTCAAAATTCTTAGCAATATCACAGGTAACACTGATGACCTGGTTTAACATGATGAATGGTTTTTAATATTATAACTATAGACTGTGTAAACCTAGTTTGTTGAGACTGAACACAAAAATTTAGTTGAAATAATGGAATGATAAAACAAGTTGAGGAACAAATTGGGTATTAAGGGTGAAATATGAAGATATTGTATGTTATAAAGTACCATGGTATGGCCTGGTGAAAGGTGTGAGGGTATGGTATGGTATGAGGTACCATGGTATGGCCTGGTGAAAGGTGTTAGGGTATGGTATGGTGTAAGGTACCTTGGTATTGTCTGGTTAAAGGTGTGAGAGAATTGTATAGTATAAAGAACTGTGGTATGGCCTGGTCTAAGGTATCAGGGAATGACAAGGCACAAAAAACCATGGTATGGTATAGTGTCAAGGTATGGTATGATATGAAGTAGCATTGTGTAAGGTGTGAGGGAATGTGGTATGACCTGGTGAAATAAATGAGGGAATGGCATGGTATGAATTACCATGGTATGGCCTGGTGTAAGGTGTCAGGGAATTGCAAGGTATTTAGAAACATGGTGTGGTATGGTGTCAGGGTATGGTTTGGTATGGTTTAAGGTGTTGGAGTGGCATGCGGTAAGGTGTCAGGGAATGGCAAGGTATGTATAAATAAACATGGTGTGGTACGTGTCAGGGTATGGTTTGGTATGGTATAAGGTGTGGGAGTTGCATGCTGTAAGGGAGTGGTTTGGTATGAAGTACCATGGTAAGGCCTGGTGAAAGGTGTGAGGGAATGGCATGGTATAAAATACTGTGGTATGGCATGTTGTAAGGTGTCAGGGAATAGCAAGGTATAAAGAAACATGGTATGGTATGATATGATATAGTATAAGGTGTGGGAGTGGTATGCTGTAAGGTGTAAGGGAATGGCTTGGTATGAAATACCTTGGTTTAGCATGGTGTAAGTCATCCATATGGTGTGTCAAAAGGCATTAAGGGATTTTCTGTAATTATTAAAGGTGTCAAAATTTAACATGTTATGGTGTTTGGTTTTTTTTATTATTCTAATTATATGTTTTGTTGTTTTTACAGATTTTCTTCTTTGTTCCATTTTGTGATAATGGATTTAACAAAGCTAGACTGGAAAGAATTCGCTCCAAAATGGATCTTCAAATTGACGTGAAGAATAGCTGAAGACTAACTCGTCCTACTGACCTCTAGCAGTGGGAACCAAGACATTGTTAAGATAAACCACATTTTAAGTTTGCTTTTACAATCGAACAACTGCAACCTAAGAAGTAAATATTTTCTAACAATATAAAAGGTTACAAATTTGTATAGGCAGTCGAGAACATAGAGCAGCCGAAAAAAAATTATTGGGTGTACTATAACAAGAAGTCTACGAGGTGGCATTTTTTGTGGGTCAATGGTCACCGAGATGCGAAACGACGATAGACTATTAGATTCGTAGAAAACGACGAGTTGTCTAGTCAGTGTTTTAGTAGAAACCAACTAGTATACTACCTTTGAATGTAAACCGATACTGATCAATGACAAAAATGCTTAGTGACAGTCTTGCTACTTGCTGTCTATCGTTTAAAAGACAGCGAGTAGGTTAGCCAATCAGATTGCAGTATTCCGCGTGATTTTATCTAGTTGGTTTCTAATAATTTCAATCTATATTTTATGCAAGTAATGTATATAATGGTAAGTAGGTAGACTAGCTTGGATGTTTAAAAACCTCAGCAATAAGAGGCAATTTTGTAAATTACCATTGGGTCAGAAAACTGAAACGGCTAAACACAGTGAATGCTGTTTTGCCTTAAAATATTGTAGGAAGATAAAGTATTTCAAGGAGTTTAATTTCGGGGTAGTGTCTTACATTTACTAGAAAGAACACATAACCATTTATTTCATGTTTCACGCTTTTTAGTCCACGTTTGTGGTCCCTGTAAGAGTGGCCGAAGAATGAACTTGAACTTGCATTTTGCAGAAACATTTAAAACTACCAAAAACTAAGAAAATATTTTTTAGACGAAACCGAAATCAGCATCACAAGTACAGGTTCTTATCAAATTCTCCTGATTAAATGGTTTGTTTGTAGCTCTCCAACTCTCGCACGCGCTTAAGAGGCAAAATGGAAATGAATTTTAAACGTGATGGTAACCTTTTTAAAATAGTATATTAAAGATAATTGTTGAAATGTGTAGTTTTAGCTCCTGCCTTTCGTGAGCTTTGAGAGTTTTATGTTGTACGTTGTTGTTTTGTTTCTCTATGCGAGCAAGGGGGATGTAAACAACAACAATCCTTTATTTGTACCTTTGGTAAAGTTTACAGTTTCTTATAGATTCTGCATATGGTAGACATGAACATTTGTTGGTACGGGCCCCCTAGAATGGCAGAGCCAATCGAGCTAGGGTGCGTTTAAAACGTTCAAGGACAAAATTTTGGATCAGAGAAAAATACACAATTTTGGTTAAAATTGGATTGCTGAGTCAAAGAAAAAACAAACAATAAATAGGTAAACACAACACAGAAAGACGAAACACACAGACGAAAGTTAACAAGAAAGGCATGAGCATGGCAGAGGTATTTGATTATTGCTTATTATAGTTCTAATTAGTATGCAGCGAGCTTACCAGCTATCAGTTTTCTTTTAAATGAGTTTCGTTTCAGCAGTTTGTCAGTTTTTTCGATTTCACCCCACACTTTTACTCCTCTGAATCGAATGTTAAACTTTCCAAAGTTGATGCGAGCTTTGGGAAGATAAAAATTTAATCTAGAAGCTTGTCGAGTGTTAGACCGATGTTTGTTTGAAATAGATTGGAAAAAATTGTTGAAAATTGCGGGAAGCTCTTTATTGTGGTATTGATGCATAAATAATGCAGTATGTAAAAAAGATATGTCGTCTATTTTAAGTATTTTTTATCTCTTAAATAACGGGGACGAGTGTGCGTCGAAGGCAGAGTGTAATAATTCTAAGGGCTCGTTTCTGAAGTTCAAGTAAGGGTTCAAGAGTGGTAGAATAAGTATTGCCCCAAATTAGGATTCCGTAAATTAAATGTGGGTATATTAAGAAGTAGTAAAGTTGTTTTAGAGTGGTTAGATTGATAAAGTGGCGAATTTTTGACAGAGCACCTATATTTCGTTTCAGCTTTTACAAATTTCTTGAATATGAGTTTTCCAGTTAAGTTTTGAATCGATTACGATTCCGAAATTTCTAACAGAACTTTCTTTTTTTATCAGTTGTCCATTTATTTGTAATTTTACGGCATGGTTGAATTTTTTCTGATGAGGGTGAAAAATAACGAAATTTGTTTTTTCTATATTT
>JAOBRD020939634.1:0-12320 GCA_027575215.2 Hydrozoanthus sils
AGAGAGAGAGAGAGAGAGAGAGAGGGGGGGGTGGCTTGTTAGGAAAAGAGGGGATTATTAGAGAGAGAGGGGCTTATTAGAGAGAGGGGGGCGTATTAAAGAGAGAGGAGTTTGTCAGAGAGAGAGAGAGAGAGAGAGAGAGAGAGAGAGAGAGAGAGAGAGAGAGAGAGAGCGGGGGGGGGGCTTATTAGAGCGTTTACGGTTATGAAATTTTGATGGGGCGTTTTGTTATGTAGAGTGCAGCGGCAGGAGAAGTTTTAAGAGACGGTCGTACTGTGGAAAGAGAAGTCCAGGTCTTATCACGAGCCCTTGTTCCTCGGGATGTATAACATTCTCGTTCAGGTCAGGATTTAAAGGAAGTAGTAAGGCAAAGGGATTCAACGCCACAGTAAGAGCCGTCGACAGAGGTGAGCGTACTTTTAGTAAAAAATTCGCCAAGTGTGTTTAAAGTGGATCAGAAGGTAGAGTAAACACCCACATATAAGAACACATGTTTTGGGGGTTCAGGATGGTCTTGTTCTTATTTATCGGGTGTTTCTAGTGTTGTTTAAGGTGTTCTTAAAGTTGCTTGTTAAAACAAAAAAGACAACCAACACTCAACAGATGAAATAATGTTTAAATACAAATTTTTTATTATTGAGTGGATGGAACGAACGTCAACATCTTGGCAAACTTATACCACACTGGGGGAAGGGTATAGCAGTTCTGGTGATACACAACTAGAATTTGAGCAAAGGTCAAACCAATTCAAAATGCACCAGTCCTCCTCTATTATATCATACGATAGCTAATGATCAGTTCCCAATTCTACAATTTTACTGCTCTTGATATACAGACTACCAACACTCAACAGATGAAATAATGTTTAAGTACGAAATTTTTATTATTGAGTGGATGGAATGAACCTCAACATCTTGGCAAACTGATACCACACTGGGGGAAGGGTATAGCAGTTCTGCAGGGTGATACACAACTGGAATTTGAGCAAAGGCCAAGTCAATTCAAAATGCACCAGTCCTTCTCTATTATATCATACAATAGCTAATGACCAGTTCCCAATTCTACAATTTTACAGCTCTTGTTATAAGAACAGCTTTCATTTTTCAGGCTGAATGTGATTTTTATGTCTATGTTACTTTTTATAACCATATTTTTTATTTGACTGGTTTTAACTTTCTTGACTGCATGAATATCCTTTATCAATAATACTTTTAAATAGTCACGATAAAAATAGCTCTTAAATAGCGAATAGTTTTCAAGTGAGCACTATAAACATTAAGCAAGAAATGAATAATAATATTCTTTATTTTCAGTACATCACAGAAGTGAGATACAAAGACTTTTCTGCCACAGCGATTTTGGTAAGTCTGGCTATTATTTCTCTTCTCTAAGAAAAGCATCTTGCAAAATCGTGTTAAACCGCTGTAGTTCAGATAAAAGGCTTGGTCCTTGATCACCGGGTGGTGCCTGCCATTTCAGGTCGTTGAAACTCGGCAAATCTTCGTGAAAACAGCTTCATATTTGTTAAGTATACATTCTTTTGTTTTTATAACTGAGATCGTCGAATTTTTCGACTAAGGCTGAACTTTCTTAATTATTTTCGGCACTGTTTGTAAAATATCTTTAAATAATACATGTACTGTATGTGGTACATTTGTGTATTTTAAAATTAATTCATACGTGTACTTTGTACTGTATCAAACTTTAAAATATAGTGGCTGGTTGTATTACAGTAGCCCACTGACAAGCAAATTTTTTAATTGCATCGTATGAAAAAGTTATTTGCAACAGGGTTATCATCATAAATAAATTTTCTTCACCTTTTCTCAACATGTTCTCAAATTTTTGGCTATTTTCAGCCTCATGTTCTTGTAAAAAAGGTTCTTATTAAAAAGAGTGTAATCGGGTCTATGTAAGAACTACACTAGCATCCTCCTGTTCTGTTGCATTTCACTTTTCCCACGCCAGAATGTTAAATTTTCATACTGAGAATACATCAACCTGTCGGTACAACATAGTTTTAAAGTAAAAAGCAGTGAAACTCTATTTTAAAGCAATGTTTCTTTTGTACTTTAATAATTTAGCCAATCATAGAACTCCATCAAACAAAAGCATTGAAAACCTTTCGATTTTCGATGTTCCCCACGTAGAAAGTTTCTCAAATTTAAAATCAGTTTTCCTTAGCATGCAAAAAAGGCTTCAATGAATGAACTGGAAAAAAATTATTAGCTTATTTACGAAGATTATGGTCCATTTTTAAAAACTTTAGCCAATCAGATACTTAGCAATTTTTTACGTTTCACAGCCGTTGACCTGCATAGTTCTTACTCGGATTTTTACTAAAATGAAAACTGGGCACATGACCGATTAGACTACAAGCACTCATACAAACTGAGTAAATATGAAGTTTATACTGTCCCATTCATAGTTCAAATATTAAGGCTTTCTAGAATTAGCTATGATTGGTTAGACAAAGATAAGTTTTAATTTGGTCGCAGAATCTTTTCTGTCATTTGCAGAGGCGGGATCGACGATCGTTTTCTTTTGCTTGAACACGATCAGGAACAATTTACTTTTTCATTAACTAAAGTCGGTATTTTATTTTTCATTGGCAGTTATAAAGGCAAGAACAACAGTAAACTGGCAAGGCAAAGTGCGACACACAATACTTGAAACATACAAAGCCTCTTCTTCAGCCGCTACTTCTAGTTTGAACGCCCAAAAAAGGTAAGTACAATCATATGGCGGATCTAGGCTACTCAATATGCATACACCTTTTTAAAAAAAATGGCGGCGATTTTAAGATCTCTTTGTGTGGATTCACATTAGCCTGGCTAGCCTTGTTTTGAGTAATATATTCTTTTGAAAGTTTAGTCAAGAACGAGGGTAGCCAGGCTAATGTTGGGTTCTGAGGCTGGGAAATGCGCACAAAAGAATATTGACATCGCCACCATAGTTTTTGAAAAGGTCTCTATAAATTAGGAACAGCTTAAGAGCTGGAACAAGCAAAGTTGACGAGTAGAGATTAATAATGCTTGCTGTGTAGCACACTTGGTTTTGTTAAATTAAATTCACAAGTGTCTCATCAGTGAGGATGTCTCTTTTCACTGGCAAAGAAAGTAATGCTACAGCAGGATTGTTTCTTCTTGTTATAACACGATGTTATCAATGCTAGATTGGCAAAAAACTAAATTTTAAACGGAAACAGAAAGCACACGTGAAACAGGAGCAGAAAACAGAAAACGTTAACTCTTATTTATTTTATATCTCCTGTGTTATATGTACCACAGAAAAAAGCTTATGTAGAGTGGCTTATGAGAATGACGATCAAATACGTATCCGGTATAAGCTGAAATTTAAAATGTGGCAGAGCCGACGTCACTTTATTATCTTCAATAGATCTTTACATGTTGACTGCTGCTGTTGTGTCTTTCTGTTGTTATCATAAATTCTTATATTGCAAATCAGATTTCTGGGGCCAATAACCAAATCCTGCGCTCTGATTGACCGAAAATCTGCCAGTAACTTCCTCGCACGGGACTGGGAAGTTATTGGACTGATATCTCGCTAACATGAGCGCACAGAGATATTCGTTTGCTCTCTTTTATACTGATCTAAACCTGAAGCCATGTAAAACTTCATGATCTATCCGGGAACTTATTTGCCCTCGGCCTTTCGCACAGACCTCACAACGTTGGTCTGTACTGTGAAAGACCAAAGGATAATATTTTTCCTAATACACAAGAATACAATAATGATAGGTTTTTGATACAAAGAGAAAGCACAACAAAATAGTAAGAAAGTCAGGATTCATTTGAGACAAGACAGAGATTAAGGAGGGAAACAACTATGCGCCTTCGATCACAAGCAACAATGTATACGTATGTTTTTTTTTTTATCAAATTTCAATACGGAATGATTAAAATTTAATTAAATAAACGCTTAGAAAACTAAAACAAAGGAAAAACGACCTTAGAATATGAATCTTCGTATTTTGAACGAGCTTCCTAGCTCCTAGGCGAAACGTGTATAAATAGGTATTATTGATTTGATTGAAATCTTAATCTTATTTCTCCCCAGCGGAAGACGTGTGACAGACATGTTTGGATGCTGGATGAACATTAAAGGAACCAATTTCTTGGTTGGAAAAAGAAACAGAAGTGGACGATTTAAAATCAAGTACATTACCAAAGCAAGTAGAATGCCGCAAGAGTTTATAAGAGAACTTCAGCAATTCAAAACCACTTCACCATCGTGTTGACTTCAGAACAAGAGATGATTTTAAACTGAAAATTAGGACAGCAAAACACTGCTCCAATTTCCTAAATTAGGAAGTTGGACTTCAAGCAATATGAAAAGATAATACAACACCCTTAAACGACAATCTTTTAATAGGAATGTGTGTGCTTTTTTCATTGTTAGTAGGTAGATAAGAGAGGAAAAAATATCAAGCGGCTCCGGTGTTATGCAAACTGATCATTTCTGTGGACAGCGTTAACAGTTAGTTAAAAAAGACGAAAGATGAGGAGAGCTTTGCTGAAAACTCTAATATTACTGCGACTCAGTTGATCTAACAATAATCTCTCTTTTTTAGTCTGCTTATTCACAAATGAATCAGATTGAAGTGTTTTGGTTGGTTTGCCAAATTCCGATTATAGAGGTGAAAAGAATTTAGAATCAAAATAATGTACAAAAATGATATATTGAGACTGATTTTAATGTAGGTATTTTGTTTGCAAATATTTTGGTTTGCAGATATTATATACTGTGTTTGCGGCTCAATGTTGTTGATTGAGACACTGTCGAATACAGTTTTTACTGATACATTTGTTTTTTAACAGGCTTAAGTTTTCGAAATTCAGCCTTCACGACAAAGCTATTGCTGAATTCTAAAAGTTCTGACCTTATTCTCTTAGGTACAGGAACTCGGTAGAAGAGTGATAAAGGGATTGGAAGGGTGAGGGGTTGGCAGTTTGTGACTATCTCTCTTTCTTCAGTTCTCGAAAGCTGATGACACGTCAGCGAGCCGGCTTTTTCGCTACAAAATAATTACGACTAGATCGTATACAAAAGAGCCTGAAGAATAGTTACTGTTTTACCTGTCAAAGTCATCTCCGCTTTCAAGTGACAAGATTTTACAAATGGAAATAAAAATATCAATATTTTAAGATTCAAGATTGCTTTATTAATGCCTCTTATTACATACAATAAAGATGATAATAAAATAAATATACTTGCATTTATTTACAATTTTAGGTCAGAAAAGAGTCTTGAAAAAAAGTTATTCAGTACATGAAAAGGAATAATACAAGTGACAAAAAAAAGAATTGGAATAACAGGCTAATAAGCAACAAGTAACAATACTGAACGTTGTATGTATCCGCTTTTGCTTTCGTCGGTAACTAGTTTTATCGATTTGGGTATTTTTATACTTCGATATAGCTAGTTTTTCTGGCAAAGTATTTTAGCTCATACAAAGGTAGGCTAATGTCAAACATTTTGGGGATAAAAAATGAGTTTAGTTTGGACTACGACTGAGGCATGGCTGAATATATCTCTTATTTCCGACGAATGGAATGCTGTTATTCAATCATCTTATGATGACTAGTCAGTGTGGCCTTTGTAAAGAGAAAATGGTACAACTTGAATTCTAATGGACTTCCTTTATCGCTATGGGCTTATGCATGAGCATTAACACATTTCTTCTTTTTATTCTTTTTGCTTTATTGATTATCTTAAACTGCAATTTTTTTTTGTTGAGGATTCTAGTTGGGAGCTTAGATTGAAAACTCTTAAGAGCAGGGTTGTTTGGGGTAAAAACTAATTAGATTTCAACGCTCTATCAGACAAAGATTACAAAACGGCGTGTGAACTTTGTTTGTCTGTATACATTTTGGCTGCACGAAGAAACTGGGAGGTAGAATTATATATCCGGCAGTACATAGAAGATTGCTTTTGACATTCTATACCGAGAAATACCGTCTATGATCTAATAAACGCCTACCCTCAAATAAACGCCTCATATCTAACAAATGCCTCCCCTGAACTGTGAAGTTTATATGATACGCTCCACAAAAATAAGGCGCGCCCGCCAAAATATCGTCTTAAACTAACAAGGGAACGCTTTATAGAGTAAAATAACATAATTTTTTTTGCCTTCCTAAAAAATTGCATCTTGAATAGCCTCAAGTTCAAAGGATAGCGCTCTTTCATCTAGTACGTCAGTACATTAGCAGCTTTCTTGCAAACGCCTCTCTCTAATAAACGCTCCATATCTATTTAACGTTAATAGACACTCCGGATGACATTAGATCATTTGCGGCATATATTTATGATAAATAAACTGCTTCTAGAATACCGGAAGATAATGTCCGAGAGTGTCCGAAAAATTGGACAACTGCGAACTTTCAACGACAATCAACCATAATATTTCTCAACATACCGCCTCAGACTTCAACATTTGCAGTTAAAACTTAAATTTCAGCTTCATCTTTATTCATATTTCATATTTCTTTCCTAGCAGTTACATAGTTATATAGTTTCATATGATACAAGTTTAGTATCACACAGTCGGTCCTGCAAGTACCCATATAGGTACTTTAGTCTGCATTCAAAATATGGCAATACTCTAAAAACCATTTTCGCCCCTCCACACAAAATTGATAAGCTGGTGATCCCAAAGTCTCTACTCTACAGCGTTTCCAAAAATATTCGTTTTCGCCGGTGTGGACGGAAGAGCAATCTCCCAACCACAATTATCCTAGTTCACGTGCACGGGACGTTATCATATTAGCATACTGATATGACTCGAATTCTTCAAGTGAAAAGGCAAATATACAAACCAAAACCTAAGAGGAAATAAGGTCATTTACGCTTTACTTTGAACTATATTAGTACTAGAAGCATTTGCAGCCCAGCTCTTTTAATTCAAGATTGCGCTTGCCACTTCCTGTCTAAAACACATAACCTGGGTTTAAGGATTTTGGCAGGTTACCCATTTCCCCCTCTTTAGCTCTTTATGTTCATTCTTTAATATGTATACTTCTAAAAAATTCACCTTGCTTTCGGAAGAGCTCGAGTGTTCCTGACGAGATATTAAATCAATCATCTATAACGTACAGTGAGTAAGTTTCTGGAACAATTATAAATGAAAACAAGTTACTTTTCTATGATTGCTACTCTGAATGAACGAGAGATCTTTGTGTGTGACTAATAAATTGTGCAAGAAATTAGCAAGAGCCTGCAGTTTTGTACAAAAAAATTAATCAACTAATTTTTTGAAAAAATTAACAAAATGTTGCTATAACCCGCGCTGAATCGGGCGACAACTATGGTAAATTAATCTCAGTAAAAATTAATTTCAGAAATGAAAAAAAACATCGATACTCAACTCCACGGTTTGTGCACATGCGTGTAGGTTCTGGCTAAAATGGATGTCTTTTTATTCACTTAAAGTTTTACTTTCAATAATACAATTTTATTTCAGCCTCTAGAACTGTACTTTGAGCGGGAGTCTTGCAAAGAGCTTACAGTGCCTAAAAGTTCAAAATGATGTTTAAGAAGATGTCAATTTAGAGAAACAAAGCAAAATTATTAGGCATGCTTTTGTAGTCTGTATTTCTTATTGTTTCGACATTTTTCCTGTTTAAAACTGTTCAGTACAATCAATGTGCTGCCTTAGAAAGGAGCATTAACCTATTATTTTCAAAAAGACTATTTTGGAAACTTCTTACATGAAGCCGCTTGACTTTGGGCTAATGTATTACAATGTAAAATATATTTTTGTTATTCAGCCAATTCATACTTTAGACATCCTTTTATTTTCTCGGATATCTCTGAGTCTGACTATGCTCCAATTGAATTTAAAAAAGTTTGTTTTTGTAACACTTGATCTTAAAACTTAGATCAACGGATCAAATTAATCCATCTCATTTTGGCAGAATGATTAATTTAACTTATACGTTTTGCTACTGTCCAACCGTTTTTCCCCTATCTAAGGTTATTCATTTTATTTGTAGACTCCCATAAGCGGGAAAAAAATTACTGAGTATAATTCCTCAATGCACATGTAGTTGAGCTTTTTTTGTAGGTCTCAAGTTGCTGCAACAGTTTAGAAGAGAAATTCCTGTTACTGATAATCCGAATGACTTCAAAAGTCCCATTTGGTTTCCTTCGGCCACTAAGGTAACTCACAGTCTTGTGCTTTGCCATACAGTCGAATATAGGATGGCCGGCAAGAGAGCTAGAAGAGAAACGACTTGTTGATTAATCTATATTGTCGTGCTTTTAAACAAGAGGTTCCGTTGTTAAAAGGGGTGGGCCCAGGGGCTTCACAAATTCATGATCAGTTGTCACTAAGCCATCGTCGAGTCATAATCTCCTGCTATTCGGGAGCACGAAGTATAAAGTTTGGCTTTTAAGACTGGTTTCCATTTATAGTTGTATCTATCGTATTTGTCGTTTCTAGCCTTTAGCAGTGCAAACATAACTCAATGCGATCCATACGACAGTTCTGTATATCTTTGGTTTCCATATATATGGTTGTATCTGTCTTATATGCGTCGCCATAGTGGAAACAAAAGAAGTGCATTAATCTGAGACACATTTTTGTTGCATTTGTCGTATGAGTCGTTTGCAAATAGACTAACTGTTTACCGTGAACACTCTAACAAGTCCCCCCCCCTTTCTTATAAGCCCCCCGTCCAGAGCTTCAAATTTCAAACAAGCCCCCTCTCTAATAAGCGCCCCCTCTCCCAACGTAAAGACGATGAAGCTAAAAAAACAAGGCGTCCTGTATCGAAAATACATTTTGTCAACAGTTTTATCGGTTTCAGTTTTGAGGTGCTGATTAAACAGCCAGAGGAACACAAATTAAAGTTACTAGTTGCTATTAAACGTGTTTGGTAGCTGGACTTCTCGTGTTATGTTTCTGTCTTTGGCTAATAACAAAATTCCAAATAACCCCCCCCCCCCAACTCATTTCACATAAGCCTCCCGTCTGGAAGGTCCAAAATAAAAAAGCCAACCGGGGGTTTATTAGAGCGTTTACGGTAAGTATACACTGAGATTTATAACAGCCAATGCCTTTTAAGCTACCGTGACTTTTCTTTCAGGACGGGCGCATTAGCTAGTAAATAACTGCTTTGGTATCAAAGGAGACTCAGTTAATTGCGGAAAATTTAACGAAACAATTTTTGAAAGCCATAGAAAGAAAGTCTAACTAGACCACATTTACACTATAAATATCACCGGAGCTATCTCGAATCACTCGAGTTAACTAAAATTTGTAGTGTTAACGTAGATGAATTTCGGGAGTGACTGCAAATATATCGAATGATCTAGGAATACTCCGGGAGTACTTCGAGATACACGCTTTTTTTAAAAATAAGAACCAGTAAAATTGGCCAAGCCTCATTGTTCTTAATTTTTTGGCGATTTGAGCATCAAATTGTTCTTAAATTGTTCTTATTTCTATATGTTTATAAATCGAAGAAAAACAAAGCCAAACAGGTGTTGCAATACACGTGTTAAAAAACGAATTCGCCGAGACATTTTCCTGAGACGATTTCTAGTCATTATAAACTGCGAAGCATTTCTTATTCATTCTGTATTGTTCAGTCGAAGATCGAAGCTCAAAGCTCAGCGAAATTTAAAAAACAATTAGCCATCGAGCCGGAGCCTAAGCTTGTTCTTAAATTGTTCTTTTAACATTTTCGCCAATCTGAGCCTCGTTGTTCTTATAAAATTGTTCTTATAAAAAAACGCGTGTAGCTCGTGCTAGGGTAATTTGGGTAAAAGAAATGCCACAACGACTAACTTCCTTCAACGAAAATCTAGTTTAATGATTTTTTTTTCGGAAATTACTGTCAGACTGACCAGGCGCCATGAGTCTGGGTGTCAGTTTAGGATCGATTGCTCTCTATCATGCAAACGGAAAAAATTTTCATACCTGCTAATAGAAAAATACATCCTTCTTTTTAGTATGAGAGTACTCGGCTTGTATGAGTCGATGATCTGAGCGTAAAGCTTTAGTTTCTTGTTTTGTAAAGATTTCACACGAACTTTCACCACTGCAACATGCAATTAACGATCTATAAATGAATACAGCTTTGCAAAGATGAGATTCCCTGTTTGCTGCTGTTAAGAAATAAAATCAAGACTAAAGAACTAAATGTACTTTTTAAAACTGAAATTATTAAACTTTGAGAAGTGTCCTTTAAGGTCCAGGTACACCCAAGGCCACTTTTCTTTATGTTTCTTACGATATCTCCGTCCATGTATCTGTCAATATTCTTCACATTCTTCTCATTCAAATATCTTTTCCAACTTCCTCACTATCCAACAAAAGTTCAGGTGTACTCCCGCCTTAATCATGGGCTCACCAAGATTAAACATTTGCAAAAGATAGGCGTGGGGGCTTTATGGGGGTAGAGTCGGGATTCGTGTCCTCATTAAACACCCTCCCTCCCCCCCCCCCGAAAAAAACATTCCCTGCTGGCTAAAAATTAAGAAATTTAAAAATAAACAGAACTTACCAAAGTCGCTGTCACAATATAAATTTTGTAACTCCCGGTTGAGAGATTCTAATCGCAAGGAAAAAAAATTGTAAAACTACAAATTGACAGCTAACGAAAGCATTATAAAGATCCAACAATGATATCCATATTCTTTTTACTACTTGAGACATGTTATTTGTAAGTTTAGGTTTCACTCACTCCCTACAGACGTCGAAGACAAAAGAAGAAGCGGTCATGTTGGTTTCCTAAAAAAACAAATCATCAAAAGTCTTGCTTTCAAGGGCACCAATATGGCCGCTATAACGTCAAGTAAAAAAACCCAACAATAATATAAAGACGTTTAAATGTAAAAGCGAGTGGGTAGAAACAGGACCGATGCTAAGGGTTGGCGGAGGTGCAGCCAAAGACACCTTGCAGCAGCTGGTTTCTTACTAAATTAGATCACTTGAATTACCTATCAAAATTTAAAAAAATTATAGACCTTGCTAAATGAGGGATAGCAGTTAAAAGAAATTGTCAAAATCTTTTATGGTTCTCGAGATATTTTAAAACATTTTTAAAATGTTTTCATCTGATGACTTCACTACTGGTTCAGGCAAATTTGCATTTTTTAGAATTTGCTGCCCGAATCCACAACTCAGTTCTGGATGAATTTGAGCCAGTCTAAGAAACTGCCGCCAATCCATAACCTTAGGATTAATTTTAACCAAACTTGGGCTGTTGATCTATCTCGAGGTACGGATATGACACATCAGCGGACCAAGTTTGGCTAAAATTAATCCTAAGGTCATGGATTGATAGCAGATTCTTTTAAAAAGTGCAAATATGCCTGAACCATAAATATTTCATCACTGCTAGTCCTCATTTAGCAAGGTCTATTCACTGAAGCAATAGAATTTTTCACTGAACGTGATATCTTATGTTTAGCACCAACCACATGAGTTCGAGTCCAGAAATACGAAGTTGTTTACAAATTTGTACGGCTCTACTTATCTAGTAAGAACCTGCATAAAGGGTCTTAGCTGTATCTCCAATAACCCTTTGGCGAAGTTGAGAACCGCCGGTCTTTTTTCACCTAACAGTGGCCTGCGTAGTGGCTTTTTCTTAGAGGAGAGGCAAAGACAAATAAGTGTCAATGCGATTGAGCGGGTTGCCATGTTAAACGCGTCATGTCAGGGGCGGATATAGGATTTCAAAAAGGGGGTGGACATTCTTGTCGATTTCAGCACGAATGCCATTGTAAAAGATGGTAACATCTTCAATCTTTTTGAAGTCAAAATATACATCTACAAGAAGACCTAGAAGAGAAGAGATAACTCCATGGGCGTATGTGAGCTCTAACATCATATTCGCACAGACAAAGTTCAAGATGTGTCAAAAGTTCTTCATAGAATGTCTTGAGTCCATTTGCCAGAGTAATTAAAACTAATAGTTTTAGCATCTAAGCTCCATTCCTCATCATTCTGATAGAAGCGATCGTCTTTCGACAGCTCGCAGATTTCACCGAGTGTGATGACAATAAACTCGTACAATCCGAAAATGGTTTTGTGTTGAGTGCCTTAGCACAAACCACCGTGTTTTGCACAAATTATTTGTGCATCAATAACATGCAATATTCAGCGGACTCTAAGATCGTTTACTATCTGTAAACTTGCAAATATTTTGCCTGTTTTATCGACGTTCAGTGACATGTTTTTGATAAATCAGTGGTGATGTTAGAGCTCACAAGTGCCCGGCTCGTTCGTAGATCGCAAAGCACTTCTGACAAGATGGTTCTGTAAGTTTTTGTCACGTTTAAATGAA
>JAOBRD020939846.1:0-12319 GCA_027575215.2 Hydrozoanthus sils
ATCAAACTAATTACAAATTGTTTGTCACTAGATTTATGTACAGGATTATCAAACTTGAGCAGCTGATATGGACAATATAGACTTGACTAAAGTTTTGTTTGAAACCAATAATATAATGTTATGCTGTGGATAATTCTTTCAACTATAGTTACTAGATTTTGTCATAATGTTTTGTTTATAAAATATCTAAAGTTATAAGCTAAAAGGTTTTCATGAAATTTTTCAAAACGTTTTCAACAATGTGGTCATCAGTTCAATAGCACTTGAAATAAGCATCTGCTTGCTATAGCTACACTGTATAGGTCTACAAGGTAATTCCCAAGGGATAGGGTTTTACAGTGAAAGAATGTACTTGTCTATTTAAAGTTGGTTTATCTCATGTGATGGAAAGACCCTTTATTATTTTTCTTCTATTAAAGGTGTTCGATTTGAACATCGAAGATGGTATGCCAATCATGATAACAGTGTTAAGGGTTTAAGGGTGTCAGCTGGTTTAGAATTGTGCTTGATGTTTTCATGTTTGCTCTTCCACATGGTGAACTAGATTTTATAATCAAGGAAAATTCAGGTCTTTGATTCTTAGACAAATCTTGACATTAACCCCTCCTCTTTTTTAGGATTCATAGATATTCTCTCTTGAGAGTATTAGAAAAAATTATTCTTAGCATCTTAAGGGGATGGGGGGGGGGCCTTAATGAACATGCACCTTTGATGGCAAACTAAATGATTTATAATTAATGTGAAACCATTATTGAATATCTTTATTTGTAGTAGCAAATCTAAAAATCTTATATATCACATGCAATGCTTACAGTACAGTTAAACAAGTTAATACAGCTGGGCCCCAAAATGTAGCCTGTGTGCAGACGCCAGTCTCTGCTTGGCCTGCAATCTTATGGCCGTTACTAGCGTCTGCGAATCAGAGAACATTTGTTTGTTCTGTAATTATGCAGACTTCAAGTTAATGTATATTGTGGTAATTTGAGATACCTGATAAAAAACTCGATCACTGGATCCTGTGTTTTTATTATTAATTTTAAAGAGGCCAGAAGCTTTCAGTTTTGGTGAGGAGTTTCTAGCATTAGTTTTGACAGACCAGTTGATTGATAGTTGCGATGGAAAAGAAAGCTATTCATAAATGCCAACTGGGAATTTGTTGTTTCAAGTCAAATGTTCAACTAACTACAGGTGTCCAACTTGTGTAAATAAAGCCTTAAAGGTTAAAAAAAGGCCGACAGATTGAACAACTGGAAGTTACAAAAATTGGGGCAGAAAAAGCTTTTCACAAAAGAAATTAATAATAAATCTAAAACAACTGTTCAAAGTGTTTACTGCCTGAACTTGATCCAAAATGGCTCTCAGTTTCGAAAGAGTCTCAAAAAGCTTCAATGCCGTAGTTCTATCTGTTTGTGAAATTCTACATGTTAAAACATATTTTCAATTTAAAATAGTTGGTTTGATGTAGTAACCAATCGGCTTCTACACTTAGCAAATCGACCAATCATGGTGCATCCGTTCATTTTGGATTGATAGAACTACATCAAAGAACAACATTAACGGCGCTGATTCACAGATGGTTAATATAGGGGGTTCGAATTACAGGGGTCAAGAATATAAACCCTATATATATTCACCCTTGAATTGCTTTTAATTGTTTGCTCTATTTTCGCCATATTAGCATGTCGAGCAGTTTGTAGTCTCTGGACTTATTTAAAATGTTTTCAATTTTTTTTTTAATTTCGAAGAAAAAATAACTTTAGTAATAATAAAAGTGACCAATATAAAGATGGTAAGCGTATGGATTTAATTCATCACCTCGACATTTCAATACATCCACATAAAGGGATTTTAGAATGCACTGTGAACTGTTTTAGACACTCAGTTATAAAGGGATTAACAAGCTGTGAATTAATTTTGCATCAAAATATGAACTGTTCTAGAACCTAGTTATTTGTTAAAATTAATACAACAATTTCCGACAGCGTCTGTTCTTTTTCATTCAGCCAATGACTAAACTTTGAATTATCGGGGTAAAATCTGGTCCATGGGAACAGAAACTTCTTCAAATTAGTGGGGACTTTGAATTATCCGAGTTCAATTTATCAGGGTCCAACTGTATAATAAAAACAGGATATTACACAGTGGCACAAACATAATTATGAAATTAATTTTATCTTTGAGCTAAAAAAGACACTAACTCGTACAACCTTTTTTTCATGCCATCGTATGATTTTCTTTTTATCATTTCAACACGAGTGTTCATTTGCACAGAAATTGAATGGGGAAAACAAAGAAACTATACCAGCGTTATTTTTGCTAGTGAGGATATGGAAAATGTTACATGAATCCTGGGTGTAATTTCATTTAAATCTAATATACAAGCATATTTTACAATAGAACACTCAATGATATAGATCTATATAAAAATATCAAAATTAATATACTTGCAATGATGCCTGGTGGTCTAGAGAAAAATCATGCTATTAAAAGTGTGAAAAGAACTGAGATAAAAAAAATCTAAGCAATGAGTTACTCACCTCAATGATGATGTACACATGTATGTGACACTCATCAGCTTCATCTAGAATTTCATCAACAGTAAAAGAAAATCACACCATACAGAATCCTCAAATGTAATAAATAGCCCTAAATGTAATAAAGGTCCTAAATGTAATAAAATTTTGGTCCTATATGTAATACCGATGGGGTCCTAAAAGTAATAAAGATCCTAAATGTAATTATATACAAGATTGGTCTTAAATGTATCAAAGGTCCTAAATGTAACAAAGTTTGGTCCTAACTGTAATAAACCCATTATTACACTTAGGGCTTAATACTGAGACCTCAAATGTAATAATAGTCCCTAATTATAAATGTAATTAAGGACCAAAATGTCAAAGCGGATATTCTCCTGAATGTAACATAGATAATTGATTTTGTATTGTTTCCACATCACTAGACTACTTGGCTCGATTAGCCATACTATTTTCAAAGTTGGTTTGAGCTCTCCTCTTCTAATTACCCTTAGTACAAAACTCTTGTAACCACCATCTGAGCACTAAATAAAGTCTCTGTTGTTGTTGTTGTTGTTGTTGTTATACACAGTTATAGTAAAACTTTATGGTTGTAATTCATTACAAAAATATTGATGGGGGCTTAAAAAATCACTTCCCCTACCCCTTATCCCATCAGTATCCCGTCTTCCACCCACCTCTTTGCATCAATAACCCTTAACAACAAAATAGAGTGGATCCCATAAGAAAATTCACAATTTCGTTGGATTTTTTTGAAAAGAAGAACTAGTTATACAAAAGAGACATCAGCAAAGGTTTAGAAGTAGCCCTATTAGGAAAGAAAATATAATTTGTATTGCCTACATATTTTGTGTACATCATTCTACACTGTGAGGCAAAAATAGTTCTCCCAAACATGTACATTTTAGTGGCAAAATCAACTGTGGTGTATGTTACATTCAGGAGAATATCCGCTTTTACACTTTGGCCCTTTTATTACATTTAGGGACTATTATTACATTTGAGGCCTTGATATGAGGCCCTAAATGTAATAACAGGTTTATTACATTTAGGACCAATGGTTCATTACATTTAGGGCCAAACTTCTTTACATTATTTTATAGCTGGACCTTTATTACATTCAAGACCAACCTTGTATTACATTTAGGACCTTTATTACACTTAGGGCCATTTATTACATTTGAGGCTTCTACATACCACTTAAACAAATACATTAATTTAAAATTCATTTAGATAGTGACTGTTTAAATCAGATTAATTAAATTTAACTAAACTGCCTCACCACACTTTAAAGTGGTTTTTCACAAACTATTTTTAAAACCTCCCCTGACATGACTCGATGTTTAATCTTTCTAATTAATTAAATCGTAAGTCTTTATTTTGTGCCAAAAATGAACCTACACTGGTTGGCCTGACGAAAGCGGAAAGGTAATTCAAAAATACTCCTTGTTACCGATGCAAAAAAAAATCTGAAAAAAATTTGGCAGCTGGAAACTTATGTTTCCCAACTGCAAGTTACTTGTGAGTTGCTAGCTGAAAGCAAGCTACATATTTTAGTAGTGAATGGAAGCTATGCCTACATGCGTAAAACAAAAAAAAAAACTCTTGTTGGTAAAAAGCTGCAGTTTCATATTATCTTCTTAATTAACCATTTATCAATCTCTTCCAGGGTGCACGAGTATTCAACAACAAGCGAAGCAAGATAAGTCTGGAATCAAGAGTACGGCATAAACCATATCAATTTTAGAGCGATAAAAAAAATGTAAATATACTGTACCTGGGACTCGCTGAGACCTGGCTTCACGCTTCTGTTCATTGTCAAATAACCATGTTCCAAAACCATCATGTTGGACCAAAAAAATTAATTGAGGACATTCATTACTGAATCTTCTCTTGGAATCGGTCTCATGGCATCCTCAAGGCATCATAAACGCCACATAGATTTGAAAATAGAATTACAGCAACGGACAAATACTAGCTCTGAAACGCAGTCGTTGTATTGTTTTAATCTCGTACCCTGGGTCAATTGGGTCAATTCTTTTTCCAGTGACTTATCATGAGAAGATGAGTTGAGACTGAGTACTAGATAGAAGAAACAGTCAGCGGAAGTTAAAAAAACACAAGCGCTTGCGCATGTTTTTTGTTAATACCATGGCAACAGACTCGAAGACATACAGAAGACTACTAAGGTTGTGTTTATACTGTAAAGTACGTGTGTTTACTGGATTTAATTTCTGAAATGTCGTCAGATACAGTTCAGCAACAGGTAAGTTTCTAACAAAATCTAGAGTATGATAAGGGATAACGAATGTAAAAAAAGCGGGACTTTACCCAAGATTCATCTTATTGATGGAGGCAAAGAAATGGTATTTGCTTGCTTCATGAGTTACAAGATGGAACATTGTATCCCCTTTAATAAGTGTACCTTTACCTTTTTACTCATTTTGGAGGGGAAATGTTTTCGATTTCATTGTTATCGAAAACTCACAAACAGAGTTTTTATGAAAGCAATCTTAACTGTGTTTATTTGCTTAAAGTTAGTTACTGGTTCTTTAAAGCTACCAACATACTGAATGTAGATTATAATTATGAATAATGCCATCTAAACTTGCCATTGAATTAATCAGAAAGAGATGTCAAGCCAAGAGAAGACCAGGACAGACAGCCATAGCTTTGACAGGACAAAACCTGGACAAGGTGCCCGAACACATGAGTATTACCGCACTTCCAACATTCCAGAACGCTTTGATAAACCGGGTAATTACTCAAGCTTTTCCATCATATCTTTCAGATTCCCGCTTAGATATTAATAATCGCGGAAATCCAGTTTTCTCTTGTCCAAACAAGATTGATAATAACATCCAAACAGCTGAAAGCCCAAAAGAAGGTGGGTTTTTGGATGGATCTAAAGTATTTTATCTTCCACAGGCCCTTAGGGAACTAAGCTTCACCAGTGAGTTCCCCTCGGTAACGCAGCAACGCATTAGCACCGAGTTTTTATATTAATGAATTATACATTGTATTTTAATATATTTTAGGCTATCTAAATTTTTAAGTATTCAAATTTTTAGACTATAGGCTAACTATTTATTATCTATTAGTAATTATTATTAGTATTACATTGTATTATTACATTTAGTTACATTGTTTAAGCATGGCCCCACAAGCTGTATAACTTTAATCCTTACTATGAATAAATAAAGTTATTATTATTGTTATTATTATTATTATTATTGTTTATTTGTAACTTACAGTGAGAGCTATTTAATGGTAAGAAGTCTTTTGTTGTCATCTAACAAAAATGTTTTTTAAAAAAGAGTTAGTGTTTGCACAGTATGTTTTTTTCTACCAACTTTCAATATTAAGAAAGGTGATTAAGAATGGATTTGGTGTTCTTAATTTTTTAATATTCTTGAGCCTGTTTTCTCTTCAGACTGTTTTGAAGGCTATAATACTATTTTGCAGCATCCAATGTACATGACCAGTGCAATGGAGTATGGGTAAGGCTACCTTTAGACTATCATACCAGTATTGTTTGCATTGCTTTTCTCTTTTTTTGCACACAAAATCTAATAAATGTGCCACACACAGAGGTTTGCTCTTTATGGTTCAAGTTGTTATGCAATATTTTAGTTACAAATTTCTAAGGCAATAATTATTCAGAACACATTTTTTCATTTCTTAAATTATATTGAAGTGTTACTTCATTTTGCATTTCATTTGTTACTTGTTGATATTTGTTTTAATGTTGTGAATTGCATTAAAACAACCAACAAGTTTTTTTTCAATACTTGGTCCAATGTAATTATACCACAAGTTAACAATGATTTTTGTATTGTTATGCCACAAGTTACCTATGATTTTTGTAGAAGCAGAAGCAAATCAAAGTAGAAACTGAAGCGAGTGTGCCAGATTGTAATTATTTCTACTACTGTAGCTGACAAACTCTTCATTTATATTTCTTTGCAGGAGTCGACGTCCGACAGTACATACAATGCCAACATGCTTTCATGCAAAGTGTCAAAAGTTTTCAGAGCACTTAGGTACATGTGGAATGTACAGAAATCATTCTTTGAACACTGCATCAGATAAAAGTATTGTGTAATAAAGGACTACAAGTAAATTACTATTTGACAGAAGGAAATTTTAGGAGTGCAGGAAATAATATTAAGTGGAGTAATAATGAAGTTTTAAATAATGTACAGTCCTTGCATTATTGTAGTACCTCATTTTTGTGATATTTGTTATTGCTTAAAATGCAGCCTGCTCACATTGAAACAAAATATATGTATGTATACAATGGTTTTTAAATGGTAAATAAACATCATTTGTAGAAAGTTTCTGGTAAATGGATATTTTGACTATAGCTAGCCAGATTAAAGCACAGGTGTACCACCCACAAGTGGCTTGTTGTATACTGCATTCATTGGTTTCTGTTAATACTGAAACTGGTGAATAAAAAATATTACTTTTTAAAATGTTGTGTTGTCAATCTTAGTGAGGGTTTTTAGGGAAAGAAAAGGGGGAGTGATAGGGTGAAAGAAAAAAAAATGGGAAAAAGAGAAGAGGGCCTAGGATCCACACAGGAGAGAGATGAGAGGACAAAGAGGAGAGGTCAGCAAGTTGACAGTGCAAAATTGTCCATCACCCTCATTCAAACTCAACTCTACAGCGACTTGCTTTAACAACAAGCAAACTTCAACACAGCTCAACCAGGTACATAATATGTTAACCATTGCCATAATTTTTGAGCCATACCTCAAATATCCATGGAGAAAATCAGTCATTAACAACTCACTTTGCAAATCTCTTCAATCTCTGGATGAACAGTGCTTGCAATGAGACAAATGGAATTCAAAGAATGATACAATTAAACACAAACCAATCAGAGCTAGAACTGATAAACCCAGGGGTTTTCTGTTCAGAAAACAAGTAATTTTCAATCAGGCTGATGAGCTCTTGCTCTGATTGGCTGGTGTTTAACGGCTATCACTTTTTGAATTCCATTCGTCTCGATTGCAACTGTCTTTTTTCCAACCTTATTCTCCATGCCCTTTCCTCTTATCCCCAACCCCCCCCTTTCCCAAAGAGGAACGGGCCCTGGAAACAAGGCTGCTTTATTTTCCACTGCTCACTTATTAGTTACCCTGATGCAAAAGAGCCAATGTTTGACGAGCAAAAGCATGCTGACCTCCAATGTGTTGACACTGAAAAATAACTCCACATGACAGGGACTGTTGCTAAGAAAATTGAGGTCATCAAATGGCTTCTTGGGGAATGGCAATACAAACTAATAAAATAGAGTATCATGTTAGCCAGAAACAGAAATCAGTCGAAATTAATTGCATACTGCAAAAAGATGCATCCATTCTTCATACTTGCACTCTTGAGTCTGCTGGAACTGAGTAATCTTTCCAAAACGTAAGGTTAAGGTGAATAGTGTCTACACCCCTCCTTCTTTTCAATAAAATTAAATTAATGTTTCACCCGTGCATTTCTCAACTTTAAATCTGCAGCCACCAAGACAAACAAAATTATTCTACTGGTTTAATCAAAATGAGCTTAACTTTTTTTACAAGTTTTATAATTTATAACACTGAAAAAAAATGAAGTTGTAAGTGACATACAACCATGTACCATCTGAAAAAACAGGTTGTGCACTTGATGTTACTTACTAACACAGAGGCAGCAAAAGAAAATTATTATCAATGACATTAAATTCTTGCTTTTATTTCTGAAACAAAATTCAAAATGAATAATTTTTTTTTTAAAATACTGTAAATAGGAAGTTTTTTTGGCAAGTGCGCTCACTTAACTGGTTCACAGTATTTAGTTACAGGCTTCTTACAAGGTTATCTGACTTATGTTATAATCTGGCAAAAATAATTATATCTATTTCAATCAAGTATATTTTGCTGGAAGAATTACAAATTGTAATCACAAGAAAGTGGCCAGTGTGACTTCAAAGACAGATATTATAATTGTATACATATAAACTAGTCAGACTGTCAGCTCGGGGGTTACAACCTTTACAAGTACATGCATACAGAAAAAATCAACTTGTGTTATCCAAAACCATTTACTTTATTCTTTTTTTAACTAAGCTAGTACTTCAGATTATAAAAAAGCAACACTTCACAATAACATATGACCAAAGTTAAGAACTCTTCAACTCCTGTCCAATCTTGTAATTAAGAATCTTATTCCAATCAATCTTGGTTCTAGTAATTGGAAGTTGTCTTCTGAGAGCTTTGAATGTTGTATCTGACATTGTGCTGTAGTTTTCTGAAATGGCTCTCTGTTGATAAAAAACAAAAGACAATCAGGAATAGGGTCCCAAATAAACTTCAAAATTCAATGACTATAAAGCATTCTCTGACTGGTTTAAAAATAAATGTTTTGCATGAGAAAATAATGGCAAATATAGTGCTCTTGTTCTTCTTCCATAAATAATTTGAAAATAATAATAATAACAACAACAAAACAGCAACAATAATAATAATAATAATAATAGTTTTATTGTTCACACAACCTGAAACAATTTAAAGCTGGTACAGCACTTAATAAGCTGGACATGGACGGCAGAACTGGAGGGGCACTGTCCCCCCCCCCCCAATAATTTGGTTGGGGGGGCCAGTACCCCCAAATAATTCTTTTAGTTAACCACAATAACTTTTGAATAGGAGTATCAGATCTTATACCAAACTGTTAAAATTTCAACTGTGCCCCCCCCCCCAATTATTTTTTGCTTCCGCCACAGATGCTGGAAACCATGGTGCAGCACTATTTGTGTTCTCCAAGCCTCCAAACTATTTTGTATCTATTATTAAGGAGTTTTCAGGCCTTGTGTGTTTTTTTACAAAAGAAGAGATAACCAAATTTGCATTTTTCAAAAAAAAACTGCCATATTTGCGTATTAACTACCTATGCTCTTGTAATTGCCCACCCACTTTGCAGATGTTAGTTCTCTTACTGGGGTATTTTGAACTGAAATCATTGTTGCAAAAATTCTGGGTCAGAATTACGAATTTACTGATAATTTACACTATATTCCTTAAAATAATACTTCCTGGATCACTGAAAAACCACATGTGATTCAATGGAAAATCATCATCGTTGTCAATGTCGGCCTGGGAAGTCTTGGTCCAAGCACTACTACCTCAATACAGGTGGTACAAACATTTTCAGAAAATGTGAGAGGTTGATTTTAATGATAAGTTTTTTCACAGTTTTCTATGTAAAACCATGCAAAAATCAAACACGGTCCAGGCAAAAAAGAACTGAAACTTATTGCAAAAGGATAAAACCCTATTTCTGAAAACATTGAAAACTTAAATAGGTTGCATTGCACCATTGTTGGAAATCACTGTCAGAAAGAGTGAGTGATCATCTATTTTCATTTACGTTTCAGAGAACTGTTATTACGCCAATGCTTGAGTAAACAATCACCCCCAAACTATGACCAAATTTACTACTACAGGGGTGGTCGCTCAAACGTCAAATACAGTACAATCATATTTATTAATACTTTAACTACAAGATATTTTAATACTCAAGATGAATAAAGCCTGGGATAAAGCAAGTAAAAACAGCCAACTGGAGTATAAAACACACTCATGAGTAACAAGTACAAAGGATTTTCACAGGGAAATTAGAATTATTCAATGTGTTCAAAATTTTCTTCATCTAACCTGATATTCACTTTCTGTTTCTTCTACAAGATTTGCAAAGTGCTTTGCAGTTCCATTTTCAGTCTGCAAGAATTACACAAACAACAAAACTTTTTGTTTATAATAATTTAATAACATAATGATTTAATATGATTATTTAACATGAAACAATACGAAAGTAACATTGAATCTGCATATTTCTAATTAAAATTATTATTAAATTAAATCAATACAATAACTGTCATGTCTATAATATCATAATTTGTGAAGCTGTACAAGAAAAACAGTCTTAGGTAGAAAAACAAAAATGCGTGTAGAACATGTTTATAGAACATTTGCAAAACACGAAGCAAATGCAAGTGGCAATAGCTGAAAATTAAAACAAACACTCAAAGGTCATCTGGCATTTATCATTTATTACATCAGGAATTGAAGTAACTTGAGTACTTTACTGTAAAAAATAACATTAGAACCAGCAGTGTTTGTAGGGCAAACACTTGGTCCTGCATGAAATCGTACATGTCAAAAAAAATACATTGCATGTGATGTAAATGTTTGAAAATTGTATATGTGCCTTTACTCAGTGCTCCACTTTATGCTGAGCTTGGCAGTACTATTGACAAAACAACTATTTTACAGCAAACATCTTTTTGATGGTTTCTGCAGAGGTTAATCACATTGGTGTCAATAATTTTTCAACTGGCGTAGCAGAATTACACACCAAGTTCTATATGAGAGAACATGAATTCACCTCATGTTTTCGGTAACAAAATCAAATATATCAAAAGAACAGTGTTCACATGTATTTAGTTTTATTGCTAAAAATGCCATCACAAAGCCAAGAAACAAAATGAAGAATTCAAAGTACAGAATACTGTATACATTTACTGTATAAATGTTAAAAATAAAATCAAAACTTTGATTTCAAAGTTGTTTTTTTCACAACTTCATGAAAGATCTTTATAATTTTGATTCAACTTTTAAATTTCAAATTCTAAATACTTGACAACAACAACAACAAACTTTATTTTGCACTAATTACAACTACACATATAAAAAGAAAAAATTTTTTATAAATCAGATATAGCGCTGGATATCAGAAATAGCTTTTGCTAAATGAGTCTGATAACCATTTTGAAAATTAATTGTCAAATAAAAGTTGTAAGACATTAAGAGAATTGGGAAGTTTTAACATATAATAACATACACAACTGCAATAATAACTGAGCCCATGATCAATTTGTTAAAAAAAAACAAAAAAGAAAAAAACAACAGAGAAATGAGAAGAAAATATGAGAACCAGATGCTAACAGAAAGGTAGGTAATGCATATTTAATAAGCTTTGATTATGTTTGATTTGATTGCTTTTTTAAAACTTGATTTGCTCATTTTTTTAAGGTTGTCCTCTATTTACCATAATTTGTTCTCGGTTGAAATGAATAGTACGTATTTCTAGAGGCTAGTCTGGTGTTGAAGTTGTGTACATTTTTAACCTGTTTGAAAAAGTTATCAAATGGAAGGGGAAGCATACAGTAATGAAAGTCATACATTAGAAGTACATAATGTAAAGAGAGAAGATCAGTAACTTTCAAAATGTCCAGCTGCTTAAATAAGGGACTTGAATGTTCATCATATTTGTTACATAATTAATTAGAAACACTTACAGTTATGTTGAGCTTTTCTGACACCTCTTTTGAGGAAACCAGCATCACATTACCATCTTCATAGTAGTGTACCTGTAGATAATTGAAATGTTTATGGCACACAAAAATTGACAAGACAAATAAAATCTTGCCTCCAGGTAAAAATGAAAAGACAAAAGAAAGTGCATATAAAAAATATTTTACCTGTACTTTTAGCACTCCTGACACTGTTGCTGAGCTTCCTGAACCTTGAAAAGAAAAAGTCCACTCTGATCGCCATCGGCCATTCCTAAGTGGGGTGCATTTACAATAGCTTTGTGTTACCAAGAAGTACAAAATAAAAACAAACTAAAAAAACATGATCACTGAAATTAATACTGTATGAAACACCGACTCAAATTAATTTGGAGAAAAATTTCTAACCAATCAGCGTCCATTGCTTAACCTTTCCCCCACGAGAAGCAAACTTTGC
>JAOBRD020939956.1:0-12315 GCA_027575215.2 Hydrozoanthus sils
CCCCGGGCAAGCAGCATTCCTTTCACATTTCAGTTTGTGGTATTTGATATAAACATTAACACTTCGATGGGCTCAAAACTAAACTGTTTTGCTTTTGTTATAAAAACCACTGCAAGGCTGGCATTGCAGGGTGTTAAGGGTGGTTAGCTGCCCCCTCCCCCGATATTCTCTGACTAAAAACAAAAAAAAATTGTTCCCACTCACCAAATTAAATTATATTCTAGAACTGGCAATCGTCGCCGGAAATTATAGGCAGCTTTAAACTAATGAGAAATAATTTAGAGTTGACCAAGACCTTACTTTGAGCAATAATGAACTTTGCTTTATCTCTGTGTACAGTCTTAGCGCTCATCTGCCAGCTACTGTAGCCGGGTGCACGTGTTAGAAATGATTAACGAACTCAATAAATTTAGTTTACACCTTTGAACATATTATGTGTGATACAAAAAAAACTACCTTAATCTTCATCAGTTTGGAGATCTTACCTGATAAGAGCAACAACCTTCATCGTGTACAAATAAATAGGGAGCGTCAACAATTATCCCCTACATGTGTTTACCTCTTGTGTTTCGTCCGACATCTTGAAAATAGCGCCTGCACTTAGTTTAAAATTGTCGATCAGCGGACGTAAATTTGTCGCATGCGCACTTTTGCAGTTCCCGCCATTTTTGAACGACAACACGCGAAAAGAGGTCGCGAAACAGTTTTTGTGTTGCTTATGTTTTCAAATTATTTGTGAAAATGGAGAAGAATGGTTCAACTATCACTGAAGACGAAGCAGCAATCTACGACAGGCAAATCCGACTATGGGGTCTTGATGCTCAAAAAAGGTAATGTCCACTATTAATTTTCTTGAGACTCCTTTTTTGCCGTGTTCCGGTAAGGATTGTTTTTTGATCATGATCGCGAGACATGTGATGCACAGAAATAAGATCTTCACAACACTTGTGCCAAACGCTGCCACACTAAAGCAGCCATACGAATATGTAATGGGCATTAGTTTTCTGTATAAAAAGTTTGTATATAATTTTAGTTTTGTCCGTAATTGCATAGATCTGTCACTAAAAGCTTTTTTGTTGGATGGAGTTAGCACATTTTCCTGGAATCTTAGTCCAGTATTTGCGGCACTGCATGCATTGTGCTAACACTGACCTTCATTCCTAAAGGAACTAAATCAGTAAACGTATATGTGACAAGGCTTGAAATAGCGGCCTGCTGCCATCTGCCAAAATGCAAGCTAAATGTAATTTAACTGGTCAACTAATAGGCAAAAAAATAATTTTAAATGTCAGGTGAAAAATGAATTGGAAGGCAACATTCGTAATCATTCTTTGTACTTAACTAACCCCCTTTAAATTCCTTCCACTGTTGTCTATTCACTAAACCAATAAGTCTTAATTCTGATGATTATTAAATAAATGAAACACTAATTGTCATTGATAACTACCTTTACTACAGTATAAATGGAGGAGATCCTGTTGTTTGTATAATTATAGTCTGCATAAATTATACATCCCTGTTATTATATATCTTAATAACCAAGTGTCTCGCCAAGTCAATATTGACTTCCCAAGTGACCCTGAAGGCAATAGCAAACAATCACGCCTTACTCGAGTCAGCCTCTGTCACCCCTACCAATTCCATCAGTATTTCTCTAGTATTAATGCTCATAAGTACTCTTTCTTTGTTAGAACCATCTCCCACTAGAACGCTTTACCGAACCACATTGTAACAGCTAAATCTATCGCGCTGTTTCACTCTGGCCTTCCTAGCAACTGTTATAATATTTCTGCTGTTATTTATTTGCATTTTTGTAATTGTACCATCTCCACGAACCTTGACAACTGACTACCCATTACCAGATTAGCACATGCTAAAGGTATTAATTATCCAAATTAAAGATTAAAAGATAATTTTCTTATCCCCATTGTCTTTCACTGTGTACAGAACGAGTAATTAAAGACTAAGGGCAAATTAATATTTTCCCAGAGAGACTGGCCAAGCAAGGTTATCAAGATGTTTATTATATGGCTTATAAGTTTTAGGTCAGTTTATGAAAACAAGCCATTGTTTCTGAGCACTCATATTAGTAAAAATCAGTCCAATAACTCCCTTACATTGTGTGGGAAAAATTTGGACTGATTTTTGGTCAAGCCAAGAGCAGGATTTGGTGATTTGGCATGCAATGATTATTAATTATTAGTAGTAATACAGTATGTAAACTAAAGAATTTTTTGTCAAGTTTTTTTTCTTCACTTGTGTTTCTACAAACTTAAAAGCTTTAACAGATCCAGGGCAGTGAAAAATTCTTTACCATGAAAAACTAATTATTACTTAATTATTTAAGTGTGACAGGTGTTTAGTTTGACACTTGAAAAGTTTACAGTTTGCCTTACAAAAACTCTTGTATATATTTTTCTGAATTGTAGTTGATGAAAATAATTTTCACTAATTATTAGTGATTTACCTGTAGACTGTTATTGATCTTGTTTTGTATTTTTGATGTTAGATTACGATCATCTCGAATTTTGATGATAAACATGAGAGGATTAGGTGCAGAAATATGTAAAAACCTGATATTAGCTGGTGTCAGGTCTGTTACAATGCTGGATCATCAAACAGTTACAGAAGAAGACTTCACATCACAGTTTCTAGTATCTCGAGAACAATTGGGAAAAAATGTAAGGTTTCTACTATTTTTATAAGATTTTATGATTAATTTTATTAAAATGAATAAATATTAATTACAATTTATTTCAAACAAATATTAAATTATTCTTTCTATTTTATTTTTTCCTTTAGTAAGAATTTTTGTGGTAAAATGTGATTTATAACATATGCTGTAAAGTTTTAGAGGAGTTAAGAATGAGTGCATCTTTGTTACATGGAAAGTAAATCACTTATTCCCTTTCATTTCTTTTTCCATGTAGGCACAAGGATCTAGCTAAAAATTCATTTCCCATCTCGAGAATCTTTAAAGTTTTTAAAGATTTCAACGAACATACTTGACACAGCACATTTTTGTATGAAACTATAATTGTGTGGTAGCTGTATTAAAGTATTTTGTAATTTTGTTGAAGATCATGAGACTGGTAATAAAGATAAAAAGTATTGTTAGAACTTAATAATTATATACTTATTGATAATATACAATGCACTTCAATGAAAATACCTGTAAGATAACATGAAAATTTGTCATTATTTTTTTTTCATAAATTGAAATGACAAGGTTTTTTTTGAAATTTTTAATTTATTCAGAGATCAGTGGCATGTTTGGAGAGAGCTCAACAATTAAACCCAATGGTAGAAATTTCTGCTGATCAAGAAGACATCACTTCTAAACCTGATGATTTTTTCTTGAAATTTGAAGTGGTTGTTGCAAGCTGCTGTCAAGCTGACATACTGGTATGTGATTACTTGAGTGTTTATTTTAAGAAGAGATGCCAGCTTATACATTTTTGCTTGATCTCCCATTCTCCCGCATTTTACAGAAATCTGCTTTTTGAAAGTTTGAAGTTTTGAATCTCATTTAAAGGTTTAATGCTTAGTGACCAAAGCGACAATTCAGTGGCATTTTAGTGATTATAGCAAGAGTAATTTTCTGTTTCTTTTTATTTAAGTTACAAAAGCCATTTTTATTTAAAATTTCTTAATTAATTTTATAATTGGATAATGGTGATTATAAATTATGATGATGGTAAAAACAGCAATTATAGAAATAATGACACTGAGTATTTAAATGCTCTTGGAGCAAAATAACAAGCACCATACTCGCAAAAAAATATTAATTATTGTTATAGGAAATTATTAAATAGAATTTATATATATTATAATAATTACAGTTTTTTAAATTTGAATTTAATTGAGGTAAAGTTGTTAAGTTATTCTTCAGTTGGTGAAGTTGTTAAAGTCATTGTTACTTATTGATTGTTATTAATACTTATTATTTAGGTCGCTCATTCGCTCTAGATAGTTAATAATAGGTGATTACACTGCAAAGTGTAATAGAGCTCTCCATTCAAAATGTGCAAATGTAACAATTATTATTAACGTACACTTAGTTTTTACGCCCCACAATACCAAAACGAAATTGAATTTTCGACTTGTTTGCAGGTTCACATCAATGAAATATGTGCTGCAGAAATGATTAAATTTTACACAGCAGATGTGTTTGGATTTTATGGACACATGTTTGCAGACCTTGGAAATCATAAATATATAGAGTGAGTGTAAAATATGTTTGGGACTATTACACCTTAATATTATACAGATAATGATGAAATTTCTGAATTTTTCCTTTTACTAAAAATACTTATCTTTATCACACAGTGAAGATACTATTTTTATCTTTCATGTGTCAGGATATTGGTGTTGCCATGGTTACTAACATGATAAGCCAAGTAAAAGAGAGCTTTGTATTCAGGCACATGGCCAGATCTTTTAAAAAAAGTTCCGTTTTATGTAGGAATTTCAACAGTAGTGTTTTATAAAGTAAATGTACATGGCTGCTTATGGATTTTGTCTTCTTGTGCTGAAAGTATCTGAGTGAGTGAAGTGCTGTCATTTTGAAATGTGAGGTATTTCAGTTGCAGTGCCAGACCCCCTCTCATTCATTGCTATTATATTGATCCAGAGTGGAGACTGGTACTGCAACAAACACATGTCACTAGGCCTCCAACTCACCTTTTCAGAGGGTACATTTTTCCCTCAAAAATTTTTGTTGAAGCAGGGCATTTTTCAAAAATTTAAAGGGGCACCAAGGTAACAAAAAAAAGAATCATGTTTACCATGTGGAAAGTTTGGTCCCACAAACTTCCAGAACAGCAGTCTCAAGGCTAAACTTGAGCCCAAATCTTTTTAAAAGAATCAAATACAAGATGGCGTAATGTCAAACCTGTTCGAAACTAGCTGTTTATTAGCAGTAGCTACCTTCGAGGTCTTTTGTTTCCAGAATTTTTCAACCAGGTGGAATAGCAGAGGAATGGGTATTCTGTAAAAAGGGCCATAATGGCAGTCTTAGAAAAAGGGCAGGCAACGTTTTGGCATGAAATTTGAAATTTTTCAAAGACACTAATTCTTGGCAGAAGCATTGGGCATCACAGCATCGTTTGGGTGGTAGGCCTGTGGAATGATCAATATAAACTAAATTGCTTGGTATTAGATTTATGTACAGGATTATCACATTTGAGCTGCTGATAAAATGGAGAATTCCTTTAAAGTGGTAGAGAAAGTAAATATCATTTAAAAGAAAAAAAACTAAAGACAATTATTTTAAATGAGATTTATGGCTCCGAAGAGATAAAGTTAGTGTACTTTCCATGCCGTTGTGCAATCAGGTACATTATAGAGAAAAGGAGGTACAGTATGAAATAAGTTCATTCTTTTTTATAACAGAGAAAGACACAAAGTTGTAAAATCATCAGAAGTCTCTGAAGAAAAAAAAAGTGGAGAACCAACTGCAAAAAAAGCAAAAACTGAAGAAGATGAAACAACAATAATACAGAAGGTGTTTAAACTTACATGCAATAGTTTTGCTATTTTTTTATGTTTTGCTGCAGGAATCAAATTACTGTTAGTAGCTACTGTGTAGTAGGCTGCAAAAAATGACTAGTTTTCTCTTTTTGACTACAATTTTGTCAGACCCCAAAAAATTAATGAAAAAATTGTATATGTTATGTGCAAAACTTGATAAGCAAGAACCCTAGGTTAACAACAATGAAATGAGCCTGGGTACGAGGTTGGGTTAACAAGAAACAAAATATATTGGTTTTTGGGTAATTAATTGTGTATTGAGCAAGCAGTATGCATGTGTATCATCAATGGAATCTGATATTATATATATGTATAGATAATCTTTAATTCTTTAAACCTTTAATCTTTAATAATTTCTTTAATTATTAATTTTAATAAAATTAATTTAATTTTAATTTTATGTATGATATATAGATAATTAATCTTTAATTAGAATTATTTTTATTGGTTATTGTTAGAATTAAGCTGTAAGGTTTTTTTAAAGATAATTTTGTTATTTAGCATCGTCAGATTCATCATTATTGTAAATTAATTCTAAAATGCCCCTTGGGGAGAATTAATGATAATAAAGTTTGTAAAGTTCGTATTGGATGGAAATGGAAGAATTTTACATATTAACCTCCTCATCCCTAAGTCATTTTGTCAACATCTACATCTGTTTACCAGACAGTAACAATTATTATCTAGAAAATAAGCTTTTAGTATTAATAAATTAATTAGTGCTGAGAAAAAACTCTGGCAGTTTAATTACAAAACTCTCCCAAACTAATTTAATAGAAATATTGTGGTTGAGTAAGTTAAAATGATTTATAAGCTCATCTGATTTGGCTCTCATAGGGCAAACATTTCATCCTCCCAACAGATTTAGCTGGTAAAAGTTAGGTTACAGTAAACTACACAACTTACTTCAGTCACATCCTGTACATGAAGAGACAATCAAAACTAAACTGCATACATGTACCAGCTATAACATAATATAATGCATCATTCTATGTAGTTTTGGAAACACACGTCCAATGTATTACCAGTTCAGTGGTATACTGCAGGCCAATACTTCCTCTCATGCTAATTTAAATAAAGATATTCTTTGAAAAAATGTTTTGTTGTAATATTTTTAGCAGGTCAGGAATGTTCTGATTTGGTGCTTGTCAGAGTTTCGAGATGAATACTTATTGTCTTCTGCTTTTAGTTTTCAGAATTCTGCAGGTTCAAAGATGCAGTATTCTATAAGGCCTTGGAAAGCAAAAGTGCAAAAGATTTAAAAAGGTTACCAACAGCATACTTCATATCACAAGGTAGAGTTTTCGCTATTTGTAACTAACAAAAATCTGAAGGTTGCAGCTAGCTCCACCTGCTGACATCTTCTCCATGACTGGTGTGTACAACTAATCATTCTTTGTCTTGATTACCTGTGCTTTTTGCAATTACAGTTCTTCTAAGGTTCCGAGAGAACCACAACAGATATCCACAATCAAGCACAGCAGACAATGATATCAAAGAACTGATTGCACTAAGAGATGCAGTCCTAGATGAACTTGGGTTTAATAGAGATCGACTTCCAGATGATTTTGCTGGGTATGTAGATTTTTATACAATACTAACCTATATAGAATGATATGGTTCTTGGAAATATGAATTCTTTGCAATGGTCATATAATAATATGTAATTATTTAGGCATAATTATTTGGTCAACCTGATTAAAATGTTTGCATCACCTTTTTTGGGAGGAAGGGGAGAATAAACTATTATTGATGAACCAAGTTCATTATCTCCCTCTATCCCCCACCCCATTTGCAAAATAGGTAGCAACAGTAGTCAACAGTCAGCCACTATATCCTTAAAGATGTTGGTTGAAACATTTGTATAGGTTATCATACAACTTCTAGTTCAATTTGGAAATAATTTACATGAGTGGATTTTTCAAAAGTATCAAAATTGCATGTGCCTGTAGGGCGAGTGCAATTTGAGCTTTTTGAAAAATGCACAAGTGCAAATTATTTCCAAATTGAACGGGAAAAGTGTGTGATTACTTTTTAATAATAAATTAAAAAACAGCACTGCTCTCAGCCAATCAGAATCGAGAAATTTTGTTGTGTATAGTATTAATATAGTAACAATAACTCAAATTTTGATCAGACTATAGGTTTCAGATAATAAAATTATTTTTTTTGTTACTATGTATGTTTTCAGGCAATTCCAGGTTTACAGAAAGTCATACTCAGAGGTCATTTAAACTTATATTTTGGTAGTGCTTCTTCTAAGATTAGATATAAATTAACTTTAACAACATTTCAAGTTGCTTTGGAAAACATTTTGATAAAACATAAAGAAATAGAGTGTTAAATTTTACTGCTTTCCCCCATGTTTATACAAACAATGTTTAATTATGTTTTCTGATTGACCACACAGAAGGTGCATTGCAGAAGTTAGCCCTGTCTGTGCAGTTGTTGGTGGAATTGTAGCTCAGGAAATTATCAAGGTAATTTGGAGATAAACTAATTTTTTCATGAATGCAAGATAGAATTTGATGGTTGTATCTTTTAAAATACTGGCCCTTTGTGCCAGTAAAACTTAAGAGTGTTCGAAATCAGAAAAAAAAATTTTCTCATTTTTTCTAGTTGCTGGCCCAAGGTCAGGCCACCACATTTAAGGCTTATTGACCTGTACTGGCCCAAAGGAGGTAAAAGTGTGTTCAGATGAATATTAATGTCAAGACAAGCACTATTTTACAAAATATGTACTGTTCTTAGTTGTGGATTTTTCAGGGATGGCAAAATAATGGTATCTACGTGAAATGAATCTTGGTCCAAAAATTGTTTATCTAGTTTTATTTTCTTGTTTTATCAGGCTGTTTCCGGAAAAGACGCTCCATTAAACAATTTCTTCTTTTATGATGGTGTTGAAGGACATGGCACAGTGGAGTGCTTCAAATTACAGTAGTTGGTCTTCAGAAGTGCAGCTTTAACATGGACTTAACATGCCAATTTTTTTTTATTTGGTGTTAACAGTGTTCAGTCTGCCACTAGAGAGTTAATATATCAAGGACCTAAACTCGAATTTCTCTGGATTCTTTGCAAGTTTATGTTATATATTAATAACCTTAGTTTAGAAAAGTTGTTGCAGTTCAGAAAAGGCAGACAGAGCTCTAGAAGAAAGACTGAAAGGCCAAGAAAAATGGAAGTCAGAATATTTTAATTGTAGTTAGAAAGACTGTTAGCAGTGCTTTTACAATAAAACTTAAAACCTCCTTTTTATTTTGGTGTTATGTTTCGCATGTATTTTGTCAAAAGTAAAATCAATAACCTTTTAAGAACTTGAAAAAGTAGTTTGGCTTCAGAAATTAACTCTTAAAACATAAAATATTTTTCAACCCGATTGCAAGTTGGGCATTTTTAGCAGAAACCTTCTCAGTTTTCCAAAACTTGTAGTAAACAAGAAGCCTGTTGAAGTGGATTTTATTTTGTCCAAGCTCTATTTCAGTGATAATACTGTTGCTGTAAAAAATTCTAACCTGTCCATGGCTTTAAGTAAAAAGTCTACTAAGTCTTCTTGCTTAACGTGGTATAGAAAAAAATTTGAAATATTTTTGAAATGAATGCAACTTTAGCATATCAAAGAAAATTAAATAATTATTTAAGCAACTACACCTTTCTCTCACTGTTAGCAAAAGAATATTTTAGCTTTTCCTATTAAAAAACAGTTATTGAAGCACATTACTAACAATTAACATTTTATTTAAGATCTACATTAACAAAAATAAGTAAGTAAATAATTATGTGATTGATCCTCAGTTATAGTCACCTAACTTCCAGCAAATCAGGTAAAAAAATTTATCACAAAAACTGCAGGTTTTGATAAAATAGTCTGCTTTATTGACTAGTAAAATAAACAATGATTTGAACAGTCAAGTAACTTTCAACCTTTGAGTCATATAAAGACTTCAAATTGCAGTGGCTAAAAATTATAGAACCCAGACCCCAGGTTTGCCAAAAACATGGAATTTGTAAAATCTTTATGTAGTTTTATTCTGGTTATTACTTTAGTTTTCCTGAGCAAACCATACACTGCAGGCAAAACAAAACTATAACATTTCTTGCCTTTTTTTATCTTGGCCTCAATAATCAAAAGCTAACTTATTGTTAAACAATTCTTGGGCTATTTTTTAGAGAACTGGATTGATCTGATGTTAAAGTGGCTATGAATTACTGGTTATGAAATACCTAAATTTATGTAAGAAGTTAAAAATTTGTCAACTATGATTCATCAATGTCATGATTTTAAGGAAAGTTTAGACCATCAGCTTATCATTAGAGATTTGACCAGGGCTACACTTAACAGTTTTCAGATATTTAGTATAATTTATTTAATGTAATGTACTTTAATTAACATCATCAATTCATCTGAAATCTTTAGCTGAAATACTCCAGAGTTGATTTTGCCCTTTCCATTTCATGAAGAAAAGAATAAAACTGAGGTAATGTCATTTCCATGTAGACATCTTCACATTTGGTGCCACGATCAATTACAAGTTTTAACTGCAAGAATGTGTTTCCCACAACTTTTAAGTCACTTGTTCCTGCAGTGACGCCAAACTTCCACTCCATGTCGACCAGCTGATTAATAGAAAATGTTTGACCAACAACCGAACGGGACAATGCAACAAGATTTGTCTTCCACTTGTTCATTACATAAGGCGACTTCTCTTCAGATAAACCTAACAACAATATCAAGCAATCAGCTATGAATACAATTTAAATTACCCATGCAAAGGCTCGAACTTGCTATTGCAAGAAATAATCACTGGCTACTAATTTTTAGAACTTGTAGCCAGTCACTACAAGATTGTGTGGAACCTTTGTGACTGATCGACTATAGAGTTATTGCTTCTAATTAAAAGGTTGAACATATGAAGCTTAAATCTCATTTCTTTAGCAAATAAATCTGGGAAACAAATGCAATTAGTTTTATGCATGTAGGAAGATGCAGACATACAGTAGTATGGATTACACATTGAAAGTATATATTATAATTATAGCTACTAAAACTTGCACTCAGACTTCCAATTTCTTGCCTTTGGTAGCCACCCGGCTACTTGAAAAAAAAACAAGACCAGGGTATTGTTAATCACAATCTGAAGGTTCTTTTGTTTCTTCAAAGATATTTTCAGTTTACAACTCTATCTGGGGTCACAGCACTCTTGGGATAATAGCTGGCTTAGTTTTCTCAACATTAGTTTGATCAGATCTACAAAAAAAAGGGCTCAAATGGTTAGTAAAAAGCTAATGAGTTCCCATTTCAAAACCTAATGCACTACTTATTTGAAACCCCCCAGGCACAGGTGGGAAAAGTCAGGATGTTCACCCAATTGCTAACATTTCTTAGGGCTCTGGTGTCAGGGACTTCACTTACTGTAGTTTCGTTTTGTTATCCCTGGGGGTGGGGCACTAAGTTTGGACTTAGCTGCCTGGGCATTCACTCAATTGATCAAAGTGTCATTTTAACACTGAATAGTAATTTGGCATAAACAAACTGCACAAACAAGCGTTATATGTGACAAATTCTTCTCTTCAGTACTGTTAGTTATGCTGCATATATAAAGTTTGGCACAAAGAAACAAGTAAATAATAACTTTGTTTTGATGTTTTGTTTAATTTCATCTGAAAAAGTTTCCTGCATGTCACATTTTAGAGCATTTGTCCTGGTTATAAAATTGCATTCCCCATGCACATGGCAGTTCACTGCCAATTTTTGACCAGTTTATCAGGAAATTCACTTTGTAATGAATGTCCCCACTATCCCCTGGGAGGGGATAACTTTCAATCAACTGATGCATAAATGTTGCTTATATTAACTGTGTGCATTCTAATCTATATAACTAGTAAGACGGGTAATTTTTTTCTTTTTCAGGATCTGAGATTGTAGTAAACAAAAATCGCAGAGCCTGCCTGTGCATTTTGGCATCAATGGTCACTAACATGATACCGTGATGTTTTGAACTCCTCGAATTTAATCACACTGCACAAATGCACTCTACGCTAAGAATCTTCACTTACCCAATTGTTCTAAGTCTTCTTTAACATGTGCTGGAGTGAGGTTAGCTCTGATAGCGCTTTTAAAGAAGCTCAGCAGACTCTTCGTGACGTTTTTCAAAGCAGTGCTATTCACCCCGTGCTCCTGGGCGAATTCTGAGACTGAATCAAGGAAGTGAGCCGACTCTTTCGGTGAGACCAGGAATGAAAACACGATGTCGACAAGCCCACAAAATGGACTTTCTTCAAACCGATTCAACGAGTTTATGTCTGAATACATTTGATCTCCTGGAGGAGTCTTTGTGAAGTGTAAAGAAGCCATCCTATAATAAGCATGCAAGCTCTCTGGAAGACTTTACTTTGCTGGTTTCTTTGATAACTACTTCATACATGTTGGCACAAAAGCACCCGGGTTTGTCGAAGTCGATAACGAGTCAAACTTCCAAAGTTAGTTTTATTAGTAGAGGCAAAGGGAAAAAAATTAAAATGAGTAAAACTGGAACTAGCTGATCTTCCCGAAAAGGTGTCTAACTGATGTTCTGAAAAACGATGGTATCAATCATTGCCAGCTAGCTAATGGTGATAGTCTGTGCCGATGCGAAATTTTCCCGGCAAAGATTTTAAAAACGGTAGGGAACAAAAATGGCAACAATTGCAACCAATGAAAAACGGATAATTAAGAAATAAATTCGTCAAACTTTTCTATGGATTTTAATTGCTTATATGGAATAACTTTAAAATAAACACCAAACT
>JAOBRD020940062.1:0-12313 GCA_027575215.2 Hydrozoanthus sils
GTTTAACCTAGTTTTATTAACATATTAATAATAATAATAATAATAATAATAATAATAATAATAATAGTAATAATAATTTAAATAATAATAATAACGACAGCAATAAAAATAATAATAATAATAATAATAATAATAATAATAATGGCAAGGAAAGCTCTTTAAAGCAAGATAGGAGGATGAAGATATCGCGAATTGCTTCAGCTGGCTGCATAAGTGGAGGCTTGCCCCCTCGCACACCATAGCGAGCATATTCGAGATGTATAACCAGTTACTTCCAACAAAGCTGTACCAACAAAACAAAACAAAACAAAACAAAACAAAACAAAACAAAACAGGAACACTCACTACAGCGAATTTCAAGAGCAGAATGTGCAGGAAGGGCCGGAAAAGTATGGCACATGTTATTTCAGGCTGTAGTGCGTTAGCTCAGGGGAAATACCTGGCAAGACAATGGAGCTCTAAAGATCCTTTTTTTGAGCTCCTCTATGATCTTGACCTCGTCGAGAAGACACCGCCCTGGCATTCTCAGACTACTCCAAAGCAAGAATATCACAACCAAAGAGCAAGTGCCTTCTGTGACATTCCCCTGTTCGCAGACAACACTGAGGTTAGAGCAAATCGCATTGATGGCAGGATTATTGATAACCAGGAAAGAAAAGTCATCCTTTTGGAGATGAGCTGCCCGTGGATAGAAAATTGCACGCAAAAGGAACAAGAGAAAACAAGAAAGTACGCGCCGCTACGGTGGGAGCTATCCCAACAGTACAAAGGTCATCGAGTGACTCAGTACAACATCATAATGGATGTCTTAGGTGGCTACTCAAGGCTACAGCTAAGAACGTACAGGAGATGCTGGGGGCACAGAGAGCGGAGGACGTCGTACTACCAATGCAGAAACCAATCTTGTCAAACACCTTGCATAGAGCAAGAACCTTCAAGACCTGTGTCAAATAGTATAGAAAGCCTTGGAAATTTTAAAGTTTGATTAGCGAATGGATTTTAGAAATAAGAATTTTTTACTCATACGTTGAATGGCAATATTTGTTTTATTTCCAAGATTTTTTACTATAATTTTGTTTATGATTCACAGGGGTTTGCTATGCGCTATGCGCCTTATCTCTGTTGTTTCACCGTTGGAGGCATTCTCCCGTTTTTACTGCCAATAATATTTAATAATAATAATATACATTAAAAAGGCTAAAATTTTTAAAGCTTTGAACTTTAAAATGATGAACGTTCTCGACACTAAAAAAGCAATAGTAATAATAATGATAATAATAATTGACAATAATTGTAATAACAAAATCACTATCATTATTTCTGATGAAGAGTTTTGTTAAAACGAGTTCAAAAAGAAACACGAAACATTCATTACATTCTCAACCGAGTCGTGAATACGAAATACAAACTCAACAGCAGTCTAGTGTCGTCCTTCTAAATGTAGTGGTAAATTTGGTTGCCAATTCTGAAAACAATGTTCCAAATCAATACTCTCGCACCAACACTGAATGTCGTACAGTCTTGTTAATCTATATACGGGCGAAAGTGTTTGCTTATAGCAGAACTTCTAATATCGCGCCTTTTTTTTCTTCGCTTTGCTCAATCATTGTAGTTAGTGATTTTATTTATTATATTGTGTAACGCAATGTAATTTAGTGTTGGCAAAGTTTGAAATAGTTTTCATTTAAGTGAACATCCTTTGAATGTTAATTGTCTGTGTCAATCTTGTGCTTTCCGTCTGTTCCTTCAGTTCTGTAAATCAAGAGCCTATTGAAAACTTAAAAAGCGTGTTCAATCATTTTTCCACATTGGACAGAGTGTTACTCGTTACTGATCATTATAAGAGACATTGTCCAGTTCAGACGCACCTCGTAGCTTTACGTAGGTACGTAAACTCGTACTCTTGCCCAAATCAGGCTTAAAAATGTCAGGCCTGAACAGCCAAACAATTTAGTAGGAGGGTTTCGAATGGATTTTTTAACCCCAATTCATTCGGCATCGTACACTGACCCCCGTCAACTCTTTTGTAACAATTGTCTGTAACTATTGGTAAAATAAAATGAACTTCTTGGCGTACATACTGAACTCATTCGAGACAATCGGCAAAGTTCAGGTAATGTGAACTCTAATTTAGTCCTCACTCAAATTAAACCAGATCTTTTTTTTCCCTTGTTTTGTTTCTTGCACTGCACTGACGTGTGTGATAAGGCCAAGGTCAAATAAAAGCAGCTTATCTCGTAGGCAATCGATAAGGTTTACCTTAACCTTGGTTGACAATGCCAAGTGAAAATCAATTACTGGCCAAGTTCGATCACGTGTCGGAAACGTTAAAGAAATGGTACGAAACGAGCTAGGAAACTTTTGTAATATATTCCCTAAAAAGACTAAGGAAGTGACAAAAAAAAATTTTGAAAACAAAGGGGCACAAGAGAGCAAGAGAGCAAAACTATAAAAATGTCATATTATATGCGAAAATTTAGAACAAAACCGATGCAACCAACACACTTAGACTTTCCATTGAATCTCTGTAACACCAAACTGGTTATAGTTATACGGTGCCAAGTCTCTGAAATGATTTTTAAATACCACAGACCGAAACCAGGAGATGTACGGAGGAAAAAGAACGGTACGGAATCTAAACGATTAACTTAACATGTTATAGAAAAAAAGTATGATGACAATACACCATAAGGGCAAAATCACTCACATATCTTGCAAACCCCACTAAGGCGCTCCCAACTTTAAATTTGTACAGACAAACTCTGTATGTTACTGGGATAGAAACACAATCAGTTACTGTTCATCAGAAGGATGCCCAAACTGTTGCAATTCCACAACTGGTTTCGGCTCCATTAAATCCTGTACCAATCGTACAGCACAGTAACTGAACAACAGTAAAAGTTAGGAAAATAATTAAACGGTTATCAACTGTGACTATGCAGCACACGCATCATGTCTAAAAACTTCACCGCGCGAGTACACAAGCTTTTGAATAACTTGCGCGCGAATAAATCTTCTTAACTGGCAGAAGATGCTTTGTTTTACAGACTATAAAAAGCCTTTGTGCCAGCTATGTACCTTCTAATATTAGCTCGAACCTCGCATCTCTTGAACGGAAATAGGTTTCAAGGAATATCTTTAACTATCAGTATCTTACAAACCTTGTGTTGCAACAATGGGTTAATCCTTTTTTTGCCGGTACTAGTATCCACTAGGAATTATTAGAACGAGCGTCATAAATACAAATAAGTATTCGTATAGTAAATACTGAATTCAAATCGATAATTTTAAAACTATTATTTTAGTATCAGAACGCTCCCCCCCCCACCTGCGTCCATGATGTAGAGGTTGTGCTCCTATGAATTACCTTCATGTCGTACTCCAGTACAAAGGAGGGGATATCCAGCTGGTCCGGGTTGATCCAGTCATACAAGAACTGTACTCCTGACAGGAAGTGCACTTTGTCCTTGATCGATGACGCCGTAAATGTGGTAAAAAACCACGTGACAAGTCGTGCCCAAAATGAGGGATGGACGATATAGAAGGATTTAAGGTTTCGACGGTACCTAGACACCAAGTAAACCACGTGAGCGTGTTAACTGTATGTTAATACGTTTTAATAGCCTGCCGAGTTGGGGACCAAAATTTCTGGCAACCCGTTCACCGCGCAAAATACTTAACAAATCAGATTATATAACACATAACATTTAAAGGAGATCTATTTAGTTCGGCTCTATCATTGATGGAATTGGCCTTACACTGAATTTCGGCATCATTTTACATCTCCTGCGGAATTTTTATTGTGCTCCTTACAGCAAGCAAGTGCACTGTTTTAGAAGGTCTTGTTATTCGTATTACTTTTTCGTCGGGAGGAACATTTTTGGTCAAGCTAAAGTCCGCAGAAGCAAGAAGATCGCAAGGAGAGATTGACTGTGTTTTGTACTCGTTGGTACTTAGCGAGAGCAACAACTTACTAGAATTATCATCATTTTTTATTATTCTTATTATAAACTATCACTTTTGTCTTGAATGCTCTTGTGCATAACTGAAATGCTATGCTATAAAAACCAAAACGTTTAACAGTAGAAAGAGTTCACGTCTCTTGGAAATTCCCCAGAGACACGAACTTTTCTCGAATATTATTTCGTACCGTTGTTGGTTCTTCCGTGATGGCGTTAAGTTTTAAAGCACGTCCTTTTAAATATATTTGCACGGGTATCTTATCGTTCGTCGGTATTTTGAGCTTCTTTTATAGACAAGAAATAAGAATAGGAGAATCTATAAGTCAAAATACCTCCAATGTTGCGCACCGAGCAAATCTTGCTTCGAGAATCAGTACAACTGTTTACACATTACACATATGAAGCATTCATTTACAATCATTTTTTTTAGTTTTAGACCTTCTTGACTTGAAAAATCGATTCATACGCTTAACCCTGGTCGTTCTTTTGGGCATAACTAATTTTACTTTCATGCATATTGTAAGTGTTGCTTTAAACGAACTTCTTTGATATCTCGACAGTTTTCAAGAAACAATTTGGGCGTTCAGGGTGAGTGGGAGAGTTGTGTTACACTGATGTACCGTACAACACAAAAAGTGTCGTAAGGATGTCTCTCGACGCTATACTTCGCTGGTAGAAAACAGCGGAAATAAAAAGCTACAATCTACACCCAGCGGAACCGTTCTAGTTCCCTTTCATTTAAATTGTCGAAAGTTTAAGACTAACTCGTGGTATACAAGATCAGCCATTCTATATTTAATAGGTCGCATTAAACACGTGTAAGCATCGCGGACCCGGCTATTTTTTATATTGCTATTATCACTACCATTATAAGTATTGTTCAAAAGGAATAAATTCAATGTTAAATACGTCAAATAGAGAACAACAATTTTTTTCCGCTAAAAAGAAGCGCATGGGTAGAAACTTTAAAATAACCAAAAAAGTCCCTTGCCTTCGCTGCTGTTTTTGGGCAAAAAGGGAAACTAAACGATTAACCTTTTTATCAAAAATCGTTTTTAAACAAAAAAAGTTTAGGGCTAAAACATTGTTTTTAATAGAAACTGTCCTTTTTTAATTTAAAAGTCATCTAATCTCGTCTCGGAGCTAACCTCACAATACAATGCACTTTTGTCTTGAGATCACCGACCACTTATTTATTTTGTTCACTGTTTTTCGAACTTTCATTTGCAGGGCTTTGTCAAGACCTGGGGCAAAAAAACTCGGCCGAACTGTGCTATGTGAGAGACTGGGTACCAGTTAGAGAATTTGTTGTTAATTAATAGCCAATCAAAATTGAGCAGTGTAGTGACATTTGACAGCGTGACAGAATTATTTTTTTGTGAGGAGAGGTTTAGCGAGCGATCGAGTGAAGAGAGAAAAATATTGTGATTAAAACGAGTTTATTATTCATACTATTGGATGTGTGGCTGGATTTTGGGATAACAGACATAACATATTCACGTGCCGGGATTTGTAAGTATGATTTGAATTTTGAATTCTATACGCGAAGCGAGTACGTGGAGATCAACAATCCAAACACGGAGAGCAACAAGCGATCATTCTCCACAGCTAATAACTAATCAGACTGCCGTCTGTTATTGTGCCTCCTTGGCGAAAAATACATGAATTAGTTAATAATCATTAATCACATGAACCTACAAACAAAATCTCTGCAACACATGATTTAAAGGAAAAATCAACACTTTGGTGACTGAACGGTGAACGATTACTCAAACGGTGACTGCTATAAATCCTGGCTCGATACTAACTAACAAAAAAACTATGGAAGTTCTAATGATAAAACCCAAAGAGTTAAAGTTTCTTGAACTTTTAGACGTACTTTCTTGAAAGCCCCACCCGCAAAAAAGAAAGGTATACCGAAAGTAAATGGGATCAAGAACTATAAAATAGATATATTATAATATAAATCAGGTGATTTAATGCGCTACCATTTGGTCATAAAACCATGTTTTATCAAAGTATATAATATAGAAAAAAAGTGTTTTATTATTAGTCTGCACATTACCTCTTGTCAACATATTTGTTATAGAAATTGCAAAGAGCATTTTCAATAAAGAAATTTGCGACTCAGTTCTCAGTCTGCGAAAAAAGGGGAAAAAGCGAAAAAAGTGGAGAAGTCTTGTTCTGTCGAACTATCGTTTGTCTATCTGTGTGCGTTGATGTTTCTTTACTCGCGGCGTACGCGTGTATAATCTATATTTCAAAGCAAATAAAGAGGCTTAAACTGAGTATTATATTGTGATAAAACACTTCGGGCATTTCCAACCACTTCTCGCTTGCGGCTCTTGTTTTCTACGCGTTCTGAAATGCCCGTCGTATTTTATCACAGTTTATTACGCGGTTTACAGGCTCCTTTATTTGTTAAACAAAACGCATAGTGGCACAGGCGGTTAGTCGCTACCAAGACGTCACCGGTTTATGTCCAGACCATACAAACGTGCTGTTAGTAAGCGTGATCTGCTAGTTTTCTTTTTCGTAGGCGTAAGTCTTAGAAACAGTTGTTAAATATGCCAGTTCGGAATTTCAGAAACACAAGCGCGCGTAGGGATAAAATGAAATATTTAGAAACTTGAAAGAAAAAATAATGAATTCCCATTCCGCTTCATTGCGTTCCTTTGTTTAAGGTTCATGAATTTTACATTTTATCCCGACGCGCGCTTGTGTTTTTGCCAAACCTAAACAAGTTATCGAGTTCCACACAGCTCAACTAAAGATAGGTAACAAAATTAGCCTCCGAGGCGGCTCATTTGTTTCTGGGGAATGGAAATTTAAAAAGAAAAAAAGGGGGGGAAGGGAGAAAATGAAATTTCTCTTCTCTACCCCCTCTTTAGTTTTTCCTTTCCCCAAAATAAATGAGCCGGCTCGCAGGCTATAACAAAAGTGGCCCCGTGTTAGTGCATGTGCAACTTACTTGTTGTCGACCATGTGAAATAAATCTTTCAAGAAGGAAAGAGGTGGTTGATTTTGTTCCGTGCTGAGCGTGTGAAAATACACTACAACATAGTCACGGTTGACGATACGGTCCAACACTTTAACAAAGTAAGCGACGGCCTACATAGAACACGACTAGAGTTAGTACAAATTCGACAACTGTATCAAAATAATTAGTTTATCACTGAGCTAATCGGCCATGGTCTGTATCACAATATGTCCGTCTATCCCGCTCCACTTTACTCTTTTTTTGTTCGATGCTTATTACGGGGCGGGGTCACTGAGATAAAAGGCTGGCGGGGTTAGAAGTTAAACAGCAGTATGAAACTTGTTTTACGACGAGTCTCGTTACATGGTCCTGTTAGTCAGGGGAGTCGAGAAAATAAAATTTCTTATACTTAGCAATAACAATTTCTTAGCTGTGCTTCAGCTCCGAAAACTTTGATTTGCATAACAAATGGATATATAATTGATAGCTAATTAATAATTTATTTCAAACACATTAAAATCGTTTAAAAGAAGTTGTTTTCCTTAGTGCAACATTAGATAAGCATGTCACTTGGAAACCGCGTATCTCCCGCATAGCGAAAAAGATCTCAAAAGCCATAGACATACTCTGCAAGTCACGTTTTTTTATTTCAAAGTTTTCGTTACATACCCGGTATTACTCATTAGTTAACCCTTATCTATATTAGTGTACAATTGCATGGGGTTAAACATACAACTCCAATCTCATTCGGCTGCTTCTTCTTCTAAAGCGAGTAATAAGAATTATTAATAAGGACACCTTTGACGCCCACACTGACCCGATCTTCAAAACAACCAAGGCTTGATCAGTGAAATTTACCTGTACCAAATAGAAAAATTCATACCCCTATATACAAAAGCGGTTTACTCCCCGAATATTTTTCCCCAAAGACTAACGAAGTTCATAGTTATAACACCAGGAAAGCTAAACTTATTATCACCCGTTATGTAGAACAAATGTTAGACAGTTTTCCATAAAATACAACGGCCCTAAACTTTTATTACTCTTAGCTTTGATCTTTCAAACTGTTCAACTGTCTCCACCTTCAACTCAAAGCTTCGAAATAGTCTACTCTGCCATACTTGAGCTACAGTGATAATTTTCATCACCGGCATCCACCGTCAAATTTGGGAAAATGAATAAAATTTGTTCATCATTATCTTTGCTATTGCGCAGATTATGCCATCGTATCACTGTTATTCTAAGACTAAACAGTAAATTATCAAAGGGAGCCAAAACTATATGCTGCATTGGTTTCTTTTGGGCTTCCACATTAATTAGTTATTTTGTAAACAGAAGATTTAACATGGCCGCGCGAGGATACGAATTTTATCTTCAAGTGGTGAATGTATCTCTCAAGATCGAGCGAAACGAATGAGTAAGAGATACTTTCGGCACGAGAGGATAAAATTGGTATTCCCGCGCGGCCCTGCAATGTTCTGTTTATTTTATAGCTACTGATGAAATTTCTACATAAAACACAACTGGCCGCGCGTCTGAGCGGGAAACTCTCATGTAATTGGCTAATCATGTTAGTAACCATGGCGACACCAATATTCTCACACGTGAAAGAGAAAATATAGTGATAAAAAGATAAAATCTATAAAAATGATGAAGCCTTCCATAAGAGAAGGCGAAACGTAAATGTGTTTCTGAATTTTAGCGTGTGAAAACCGTAAAACTACTTACAGATTTTAACTTTTTATCCGCGCGAAAGCTTGAAGATACCTTCATCAGCCGGTACTAGACGAATTAAACGGACTACGTGAAACCAACTATCACTAAAATACCTTGTTCAGATCGATCGTAGAGGCTGGAAAGTGGCGAGAGACAAACACCACAACTGGTCTACCTAGAAAATCCACACCTGTCACGGATTGTAAGGTGTTTTAATCAGTCAACGCTTGTATCAAGCTGTTTCTAGATCTGTTATAAATCGAAACGTAAAAAAAAATCCCAAACACTATTACACATAACTCTGACAATCTTTCATTACTAAACCGTTTTACCAAAAAAAATTACCACAGCAGCAACGTTAATCCAGTGAAAGTATCTTTTAAACTACCGTTTCCAACTCCCATTCTATTTGAAAAGCATACCTGACTGATAGATAACCTTGTGTCGTTCAAGTTCCGAGAAGTCTTCAGTGCGAGCTCTCCTTAACCACCTCTGGTATCTATTAAAGATGTTCACAGATTGTTCTTTAGCAATCGCTCAGATATTGCTCTGTGTTTATTTAAGTGTTGTTTTGCATTGTATATCAACTTATAAGGTGCTGCACATCAAAACACTTAGCATATTCTCACAAGCTGATTTGGCTGAAAATTGTTGTAAAATTAAAATAAAAATTTTCGACATATTTCATATTCATGTTGAAGATGGAGATAAATACAAAAAATCTGACTTTAAAAAACATTCTTTACAATTTTAAAAAACTTTGAACATTCGACACCAAAACTGATTGAAATGAGACGTGTTTTAAATCAGAAAGCAAGATATTCAAACAAAACAAAAAAACAACAATAACGAATCCAGAATATCATTTTCGTCGGTGTGCGAGAATCTTGTATTAAACTGCTCAATTTCTAAAAACGATACAAAATCCATTTTTTGCGGTGCCTAAATTTCAATGGTTTCTAACGAGCTACCTACTTTACTTTCAGACCAAGAAAATGGCAAGAATTCTGAAAACTCGAGCCAGTTTACCAACATCTATTTTTTCAATTCAACATCCATATAAAAGAGCATTTGGTAAAGAAGAAAGTAAAATTAACCACGAGAAACAAAAGATAAATGTCGCCAATCAACTAAACGTGTGCCGGCCGGTGAGTCCTATAGTTGGGTGCACCTCATTCAAGGCTGATTCAACCGTTAAGGCAAACGACCCACTCACAGTCTGTGCTGCTCCATGGCATGCAGCTGTTCTGATGGAATTCTTTGTAGCCGCTGTTGGTTTATCCGGTCTTGGTCACCAGCCATGGCGGCAAAAGCATGTTTACCAACAGCTGGTAACAATGTACCATCGAGTGTACCATTGTCACTCCCTCCATCACCTGGGAATGGTACAGAGACCGTTGCTCATCAATTCTCTTAAATTACATACGCACTCAATATTATACCACCATCATGATCACGGGCACTGATAACTTCAATAACAAAAAAGATGGCTGCAAGCATGCATCCGTACCGTTGAATAACATTCAAAGTTGCTTTAAAAACAAACACATGGCGTCCAAAATGGCATACTAAAACTCCACAAACCTGAATCCCTATCACCAACAAGGTGGTCCCTTATCCGAATCTGTCTTTCTGCTATGATAGGTTCACCCTCTTCATTTCCTGCCACCAATCAGACAGGAAAAAAAAGTTATGCAAGCTTTCTCTTTATGCAAACTACTGCAACACATTGTTCAAAAACTAGGATAATCAAGTTTAGTCAACCATATTATCAATTTTTTAAAACCCGAGAATTTCTACAATAACTCTCATTGTTATATCACTGAACTTTGTACCGGGTTTATTTTTCATTAGTTCTTGCATGTAGTTCGCATCACAGTGTATGTATTGTCATTTTCATATTATATAATGGAGAATGAGTGATCAACATCATAGTTATCAGTCCTGAAAACTGCTGCACCAACGAAAAGTGCTGCAGTGTTTTGATGGGGAGTGAAGAAAGGAAGGGAAACGATCAAACAACCAACATTACTGACATCATGTATATTATATAATCAATGAAATCACTTCTCGATTGTTAGGATATAATGCCTTACGAACCACAATTCTGTTTGCAAGTGAAAGTTGTTAACTACATACCAACATCTTTAGGAAGAAAGTCAACAGCATGTTTTTCCTCTGTTTCACATCGTGGGAAATACATTGGCATTAACTTACTATAAAGACTCTGTAAAAAAATGTTTATTACGCATGAGTTCATAACTTCCTTATTTTCTTTTGTTTGACGGTAACCCAGCAGTCTAAACACACTAACGACTCAGCAACTGGGTTGTGTTCTCAAGCAGTACCCTTTATCAGACTTGTCCCAGTCGATTCAGCTATATAAATGAGTAACAGTTTCTGCTGGGGACTAACCTGTGATAGATTAGTATCCTTTCCAGGGGGAATCAAAGAATCACATCTGCTCAACACTACAGAAACCGGAGATAAGTGCCAGTATAATGAACCACTTAGGCTCGAGAAAGGATTTAGCTTTAACTTTGTTTTGATTGTTTGGGCTAAACCTGCCACTTATACAAAACTGAAGAACTGTTTTTGGTTCATCATGAAAACTTGCCTTCTCTCTTCTTCATTACCAATGTAAAATATATCCAAAGTAACTTGATTAGTTTTGAGAATACGAAGTTCGATCATCCACTGCATTACTGTTAACGATTTTAGTTAAAATGTAAGAAGTTCCTCCAGCACACTCAGAGAAATTGTTAGGAAACTGATTAGGAGGTTCATGACCTCGTCACTTTGTATTTCCTGTGTCTATGTACTTTTTACAAACATGAGCGAGATGTTTGGAGAATTGTTTTTTCATCTATTCAACCAACATTCCCCGAGTGTCTATAAAAATGTACATAGACACAGGAAAACTGAAAGAAAATTCAAAGAAGCATATTTTATTCTCAAAATCTAAATTCTTCCAGAACATTTACGCCAAAATTGTGTCTATGTACTCTCTTACTGACACGAGTTTCTCAAACTCTTGACCAATCAGCGTGCAAGATTATCTAGTGTTGTCAGTTTATAAATATTCCTAAAAATGAATGGATCTATTTGTGCAAATTATTTTGTGACAGGTGTTTCACTTACCACATCAGCACCCTCTACCACAAACACGACTTGCTCCATACAGGGTCCATAATGCTCCAGGAATCTTCTAATGGTTCCTAAATATAAAAACAGCAATTCAATTTTATTCCTTCTCTTTGCTATAATATATGTCATAAATTGTGTTCTTCGTTTTCATGTACTCCCTTGAGACACCAAGATAAAGTCGCAGTGGTCATGTTGGAGTCCTAAATAAAAAAAATCATCAAAATTCTTTTGTTCTAGGGCACCAACATGGCTGTCATGACCTCCAGTGAAAATGAAAAATTGCCAAAAACCTAACAAGTTCTTTGGTAATAGTTGGTTGACACAATTACCTTGACTCAAAAAACTTTAAAATCAGAATTGCTTGTGAAGCTTTTTCCATTGATCATTGTTATGATGTATTTTTATCAACAAAAATATTTACACCTTGGTATTTTTTCCTATTTTCTGACACGCATCTCTATCATTTTTATCCCGAAGCGCGGGGGGGGGGGGGGGGGGGGGGGGGGGG
>JAOBRD020940165.1:0-12313 GCA_027575215.2 Hydrozoanthus sils
AGATTGGCGAAAATTTAAGAATAATTTAAGAACAAGCTGAGGCTCGGGCTCGATGGCTAATTGTTTTTTAAAGTTCGATGAGCTTTGATCCTCGACTGAACAATGCAGAATGGATAAGAAATGCTTCGCAGTTTATAATGACTAGAAATCGTCTCGGGAAAATGGCTCGGCGAATTCGGTTTTTAACACATGTATTGCAACACCTGTTTGGCTAAGTTTTTCTTCGATTTAAAAACATATAGAAATAAGAACAATTTAAGAACAATTTGAGCCTCAAATCTTCAAAAAATGAGCCTCGGCCGAATTTACAGGTTTTAATAAAAAAAGACTGTATTATACTTATTGCCCCTGCCTTTGACCACTTTTTCACTCCTTTTAAAAGCATTTTATATATACTTAACATTTAAAACTAGATATCAGCAGCAAATCAGTCAACCTCTGTTAGGTTTAATGATCCAAAAGTATGGAGTTCGTTAAGCAGTCCAGTTTAACAAACATTCTAAGAAAAATTGAAAAGGGAATACATATATAAAAACTTTTAAATTTTTGTCAGTTCTCGTGATTGCTATAAGTTATGATTTATTTGCTGTTCCTTGCAGCATTATTATATATACATCCAACCTTAGGTTGCTAACTAATGTGTTATGTAAGTGTCTCAATGCATGTTTGTAAAAGTGATTCTTAATTATTTTTTTGTTAAACCGACCAAATTGCAAATTATTTCTGCAAAGCCTGTCCTCCTGATCGTTTAACCCTTTATGGTAATTACAGGAAGCCAGTTACCCTCTCCCCATGTTACTTTCATTATATTTACTGACAAATCTTAATTTCTAAGGGTGACTGAATAAAGTGAGTCAACATGCTGGCAATGATTACGATTTTTTGCAGAAATTGTTATCTTAGTAATATATTGTATATATACACGAATGTAAGGTTTAAAATAGCACCCAAAGGCACGAATAAAACGATTGTTGTTGTTGTTGTTGTTGTTGTTCTCAACATGTGATTGTTAATACATGGAATGCAGTTTCATTTCCCCTTAAGCAAAGAACGTGACGGGAACTTTCAGAAGTCTCAAAAGAATGTAGCGCCTTCTATACCTGATGACTTAAGTTAAGTCTAACAACACAACATACTGTAGCTTCTTTTGAGTGAATACAGCTTCGGGAAGAGCCACGCCAGCTCTGCAAAACACAGTTGACTGTTTGGACAGTCAAAGATTGTGCTTTCTAGTGAGGTTTACTGAGAACGTATAATGTTAAATCAAGTCATTGACAGTGTTTAAAAACTTCCAGAAATATCAAGGGTTCTCGTTAAATTTAGATTACTAAATAGCAAAATATTAACACAATTTTAAAAGTCGAAGGGAAAATTCCCGGACTGTTCAAGCGTGGATGGTTTTTTGTTGTACAACTTTGCTCGCAATAATTTTTTTTAAACATTTTTATTTATTTTTTATTAATAAATTCCCGGACTGTTCAAGCGTGGATGATTTTTTGTTATACGACTTTGCTCGCAATAATTTTAATTTAGCCACTGCAGGGAAGCACACTGTATGATCATAGGGATGTACAACTGAATTTACTTAGCTTAATTAATTTATTTCGTGTGTATGCTGAGGAAGGAGCTTCGCGCCTAAAAAGTTTCTCACAATTACTGATACAAAACTAGTTCAAACAGAACAGTATATTATAACCGAGGAAAAGCTAATGCTAGCGTAAGGATAAATTTTAATGCTTTGGAATTAATAAAGTGTTGTTACCCAAACCTTGCCAAGGTTTTTTTTAGAATTTTAAAGTTTCATTTAAAAAAATATACAAGTATTAGTAATCAGGTGATGAACTTGAACTAGCCAGCCATTTGTAACTCGATCCACACGAGGAAAAATTCTATACTACAGTTGAGAATAGTTTAAGTTTTGAGTAAATCACTAAATGATTAAAGTGATCAAGTACTTTATTTACTTTGTAAATGATTCAGCAAATAGTAGAGCAGTGATGTTATTCAGTGCACACGTACACGTACACCGGAACACTTAAGAACTAGCTGAGTCTAGCCGAGGGCGCAACAGGAAGTAAATGAAGTGACGCGTTGAGTCAGTCAACTATGCTGACTAAAATAGCAGTAATAAGAACGATAGAAAATTGTTTAAAAAGAAAAACAAAATTACTGTTTGGCTTAAGAAATATCTCGCTTACGAAATACGTTCATACCAGCACGTAACGTATAAGATAGCAGGCCCGTAGAGGCAGGAAGGGGGGCCGTGGGGGGGGGTGCGATTGGTGCGATTGGCAGCGAAGGTCCACTTTTTTCTTGACCAACTATTTGAGAATGCAAATTTATCTTCTATAATTTTCTAATTTGATTTTGAAGATCAATAGTTTGAATAGTATCCAGGTTTTTAAGATTGGCCTCAGTGACTTTGCCTGCCTTTTTTCCTTTCAATCTCAGACGGCCTAGTTTTCTAATTTTCCGAGGGAGCAAGCCCCTTGACCCTACTCCGGACCGAACCCACTCGTTTGGTCCGTCTCTCCTTTGATGGCACCCTCCCACCAGTTTAGGGAATTTTGTGATTGTTGCGAAACTCGGTTGTTGCGATCGCTGCTGATGTAAAGAGATGAAGGAGAAGGTTACTGAACAACTATCAACTTTAATTCTTTTTGAATTGAACATCAAATGTGTTTCAAGATATTTTGTTACAGATCATTTAATCGCGACAATTAAAATGAGCACGCAACTCAAGTAATTCAAGCTCTGCAACCGAAGCAACAAAAGTTCAGGAATATATGAAGTATGAGGGGTTACTACAAGACTTGAGAAACATTAAGAACTCCATGAGAATGATAAAGAAAAAAATTATTTGGTGGGAAAAACTTATCTTCTCTTCTCTTTATAAAGCGTGATTTCAAATAAACCTGGAAAAGATAACAAAACAAATTGAAAATGAACTTAAAGGTTCCTTCATAACTTTATCATCCATATCAAAGCGCTTCAAAAATTGTAATGAATTTCTTAAAATTTAACCCGTACACATGCAAAGTCTGTAACATCCGCTATGAATCCTGGGTGAAACGTTATTCAGTTCTTAGAGCCAGTGGTCCCTAAAAGCGGGTCTATTAGTTGTTTCCATTGTTCCACAGACCACGTGGAGGAAGCCTCGCTTGCAAACACTCCATTGATAAAGAAGTAAGGCGTCCCTGTCACTGTCCCTAAGTTGAAAAACAAGCAAGAGGTGCGAGCAATAAGGTGAATAGTACACTCCATAGATACAACACTCACATGTATCACTGCATAACTTGCTGACTTTAAATTGGTCCCCAGCAAAAATATAAACTTTACGGCGTTGTTGCAAGCGGTAATTTTACGTGCAAATTGTCTCGCAATGATGGTACGAGCAAAGATTGCAACTGCACGTCTGGGGATGCTACACGATGCGACGGGGTTTCATATACAACTTGTAGATAGGAAAAACTGGGTGCCTAACGGTTAGAACGTTGGCATGGGGAACGAGATGCAAACATGGCGAGACACGTTGCAGAAGGGGCGTTAAACGGCACAATAGACCGCTATCACGCTAGCATGGCAAAAACATATGTTCAGTTTATCAGGAAAACGAGTCCAGAGTCAATTTTAGCACATTGTTATTAGATGTTTGGGTTTTACAAAATATTACCCCCGTCAGAGAAAAAGAGTTGAAACTCTTGAAAAGGATACAGTGTTATTCTTAAAGCTTGATACATTGTTTCTAACATACTTGAACATCCATATTTCCAAGATATTACAGTCTGTTCTGTAATGCTCCGATTTTTGAGGCCATTCTTCATTGTAGTTCTGTCAATTCCAATTTTGCTCCCCATCTCTATAATGATGCTGGAATTACATAAACAAAAACAATCGTATAAGATATAAAAAAAGACAAGTTTACGATATTCATTATCATACAGAAACTATTTTTAGTCCGCTTTGGACGTTGGTAAATTTTAGTTTTGCTATAGGAAACCTTGTAGATGTAGGCATTTCTTTTGGCTCTGAGGAAGGTCTGACGCTCAAATCGTCAGCACGCGCAACTAAGAGACCCCCAACGGAGAAGACTAAAACCTAAGTTGATCTAAAATTACCTACTGCATCCACTCGTTGACGCACTGTAACAGCATTAAGCTGGTTTTAAGATTGATTTCAAACTATTTTCTAAATCCCCTTGTAGTGTGGAGGGAGTGGGCGTGGACGTGCTAAGGGTGGAAGGGGGAGCGATGGGAGTGTACCCCTCCCCCCATCCTGCAACAGAACACTTGCTTAATACCTGAGCATATCTCATTTGTGAAAAATGCTTATTCAAGCTGAACATAGAAAACAATCAAAATATAAAAGTTCCTGATGTTACTCAAGAAAGTAAGAACCAACTTTCAACAAGCGGTGGAGAAGGTGGCCAAACACACGAAGGAAAATGCTAAGTTTGAGCTAATGGCATGAGGTGCCTGGAAATGATACTAGAGATCACAAACTGTAGAGAAAACAATATTCATTAAAAGTCTTTTGGCTCAAGAAAGTTTATCAACATCTAAATTCTCCTTACATTGCACATACAAAATAGCTCATCATTTTTATGTAATGAGAATTGAATAAGCTACTAAAGATCAAAATAAAACAAATTACACTAGGTGATCGTGGTTCACTCGGAAAAGATAAAAATTTTTGAGTTTTAAATTGCATAATAATCGTTCTTTAATGAGAAAATGGGAATTGATCAAACAGAGTAAGCTACTGAAGATCAAAAATGAAACAGATTACATTAAGAAGAGTATGGGTCCTTTACCGGCTGGATATTTGTTGAATTTGGGGTTTGAAAGCTCTGGTGACAGTATTTACATGACGGTAGTTTTATTAAACAAACTTTGAAAATAGAATAAAAATTTAAAAAGTGTTTGTTTAAGTTTAATTTAAGAACTATCAGTCCTTTCAATAACTTCAACTAATTTACTAGTTGACCGTAAAGTTGCTAAACATCTGTAAATACACATTTAATATCTGAACATAATAAAAGGTTCAACATGTTTTGTTTCAAGTTCTAAAAAGTAGGAATGTTTTATAAAAATTATTATACGCCCGAGACTATATACTGAAGATTAAAATTTGCACTACAAAATATCACGCAGTATTCTTAACAAAATAGCATTCCAACAAGTAGTTGATTGAGACAGCTTTGGTTGGTTACAACTTGTTTATGAGTAATACGAAAAGCAACTGGTTTACTGATACTATACTTAATGACATCAGAATGTGTTTTATCCATGGTGAAGAAGTTGTAGAGTTGGCTTTGTTCAGTGAAGAGAGTTGCCATCCATTGAAACAGCACTGAAGAGTTGTAAGACATTGCAACCACCATCACACTCTGAAAGAGGCAGGCATTTAGTAGAAAAGTTGATAAATGCAAATTTTGCAGCTGTTATATAATTTGGCTCTCCCTTATACTTACTCTCAAAAATTATTAACATGAATTATTTTCCATTTTATTTGGAAAATGCTCAGTTTTAACTGACTAATGGAGTTAACTAAACTAGAGTAAGTGACAAACTCGTGATACACAGGAATCCCATAAAATTCCTCCCCGCTTAGTTTACAAAAGAGGACAACAAAGTGTTCAAGAATTCAAAGTTAATGACAAGTCAAAGTGTTTTATCTTAGAGGATGTCTTGTCAACACTTTCAGATCCGGGATTTTAGAATAGCAGTATGACTGGCACTAGAAGGGTTTTCTGTACGTCAACTGGTAATGGACCAAGCTATGATGGCTCCAGGCGAATCTTTGTCTTTAAGAAATGGCAAACCAACTTCCATCGGTACTTCAAATTCTGCAGTCAAAGTAAAGCGGCCAGCTCACGCTTGTGCAGTTGTTCCACGTGACGTTTCCAGATCTTGCCGGTCGACGTTGTGACCTCGTATATACTGAAGGGCCTTGCCGCTCTATCACTGTTTCACTTATCCAATGATTACCGGTCTAATTCCTACCTTCTGATCTTCGGACAGCATTGAAACTGTTTCCTCTCATAGTGCAGAAGCTTTCCGTCCACCTTACGATTAGGCATAAGGAGATCCAGCCTTAACCACAAGGTTTCGTTGAGCAAACAGTTGTGTAGGACTTAATCTGTCGTGGCATGGGGTGCGGACGGTGCAGTACGGTATGCAATAGGAACTTGTCCATTTATTCCTTGAAGCTTTGTACGGATCTTTCGGTCAATCAATTTGTAGACGGATGGTAAGGAGCGCCAGTGACGTAACGTACTACGTTTTCTTTAGTCTAAGAACTCCTTAAATGTGGTTGAAGTAAACTGTAGTCTGTTAAGGAAGACCCATTATGGCGAAGATAGAAAAACCTCTACCGCCATTGTCTCAGGGGCGGTTTCGTCTTATGACAACTATCTCGGGCCACTTAGAGTTAGCATCAGTGTAAACCAGCTGCAACACCTTTCCTGGTACTGGCCCAGCAAACTCTATTTGGAGTCCCTGCCACTGGTATGCCGGATACTGCCAGCGATCAAAGGTGCTGAACCTGGACTCCGGGCTACTTCTTGGCATCCTTGGCAGTTTTCTCTGTGAGCTCGACGTCCTTGTCCAAGTCGGGCCACCATACGTACCCGAGGGCTAGTTTAAGCCATACATCTTGTACCCTTGATAGTTTCATTTTGACTACACCAGTATATGTATGACCTCCATAGCCATGGATTGTTTGGAGGATTCTGTCTAGTAACTTCTAAAGGACCATTACTCTAGTTCCCCACAGCAGGATCTAGCCATGTTGTACTGAGTTTTTGTCCTTGCATAGCTGGTAAGGCTTTTATTTCGAGTTGTCAAGGTCACTGCATTCAGATTGGGCTTGTTCCAGTAGGGGAGAAAGGACTGGATTCCTTCGAGAAAAGGTCCACAGATCTTTCTCCTTATCGATAGAGCTTCAACTGCAGTAATCTGATACACCTCTGCCTCATCGGGTGTCTAACCAGAGGAAACAGCCAAAGGAAGACGAAAGAGTCCCTCAGATTTTGCAGGCTCTAGTGTTCCTTAAAACCTATTGTCATAGGAGAATTAAAGCTCCGAGGAACAGGCACCAACATTGACCTTGACGGGAATAGTCTTTCTAGGATCCACGATGCACTTGAGAGGCTTGCAATCTGTCCCTAATGTAAAAGGCCTTTCCTTTGAGGTATGTTTGACACTTCCAGACCCCCAAAACAAAAGGGTCTCTTTTTTTATCTAAGCATGCTGTTTCTCTTTTTAATAGAAGGAGTGTGATGCGTCACTAGCCATGAATAAGAGTATTACTAAGGTAGGATCGTGATGCGTAATAACACAGTTCACCACATGTAAACTTTTAACTGGCGGGAAGCATTTCTGCTTGCGGTTGGTCTAGCTCCATTCTACCACCTTCTGAGGTGTGAGGGACACAGACATGTTGGCCAGGAAGAAACTGGAAATAGTACTTGACTATCCCAATGAATGATAGTAGCTGGGAAACATCAAAAGGAGATGGCATTTCAATTAAGGCTTGAACTTAAATGGTGCTTGGTGAAGACTGCTGGCTGCGATGACCTGACCCAGGTACTCCACTGAGTCGTGAAGAAACTGGCACTTGTCCTTGTTGGCTTTGAGACTGTATTCTTCTAATCTCTGCAGAACCTTGTTAAGTACGTGTCCGGTTCCGTGCTGGTCTTTCCGGTGATTATAATGTCATCTAGGTAATAATATACTCCACTGATGACTTGAAGTATTGATCCATGGCGCGTTGCCAGATCACGGGGGCTGAAGCAAACCCAGGTAAGCTTATTGGTATAGGCCTCTGTGATTATTGTTGGTTAGGAATTCCTTGGATTCTTCATCAAGTCCCATTTGTAGTCAATTACACTGAACTGAGGTTGGCGCAAATTTTTACAATTCGCGGGAGGGAATACTCGTCATCCTGGATCTTATAGTCGCCGGGACGGTTCCTCTCACGTGCAAGTCTAGCTTTGTATCATTCCATCTGCTTTCAGGTCGCCAACAGCTTGGTCAACTGTTACCTTTCTGGCCATGGGAATGGGCCATGGTTTGTAAAACAGGTACCGATGGTGTTCGAAAATGTCATAATCTCCCCGTTGTATTTACGGAGGTGTAGTGATATCTTCTTCAAAGGTACATAGTGAAGGTGCTTCTAGTATTGCACGCTTTCGTTGAGTATGGACACTGCAGACCCAGTATCTAAACCCATTTGTATTTCAAATCCTTCAATAGGAAAGGAAATATGTGCAGGTCTCCTGCCATCCTGACACGAGTTGAATAACACAAATTAACAACGTCTTAAATAGTGCCACTAATGTCATCCATCGCTGAGACTGGGGCAGTAGTAATTGATTGTCCGGCTGCCTTTTTCTTTCGGCATACTTTCTGTTTATTGCCTACCTTTGACAATAGTGACATTTTTCTTTCTTATGGAGACAACTTTGCGCATCGTGTGTTCCCTCGCAACGATAGCATAAGGGTGTAGGCTCACTGCCTTTCTAAGGTTACGTTTGGATCTGGCATAAGACAAGGTATGTAAAGTTCCATTTAACTCACCTTAAGGGGGTTGAACAAAGTGAAGGGACTGTTCAATTGCTTAACGTTAATTTTTACGGCAATATAAAAGATTAAATTATTCAGGACCGCTTTCGATAGCTTACTCATTATTCTTTTGTCGCGAATTCCTAGCACAACACGATCGCTGATTGACTAAATCTTAAAAATGTATCATATCCTCATAAGTGAGCAATGCATTTCGACATATTTCAACTTCACTCATTCGCACCTTTGTAGTTGAAACATTTCTGTTTTTAAGAAAAAATCCACATCGGGAACATTGAAAGTGAAAAGGTTTTATCAAATTATCAAAGCACAAAATAAGTTTCACTGCATTTTTCTTTAAAACTCTGTTATACACAGGTTGATGTATTTTTGGTATGAAAATTTAAAGATTCTGATGTGGGAAAAGCGAAATGCCGCATAACAACGGGAAGTTGCCTAGTGTTTCTATGGACCATTATTCAAAAGTCACCAAATCTGCATTTTATGTTATGCAATCGTATCGCCACATTCCTTCATTTGAGAGTAATATCAGAAGATGCCAATAGACCATTTCCTAATTAAGCTCCATTGTGTACGAACAAGCCTTCAAGTCGAAGCTAGGGACTCAAATTTTCATTCATTTTCTGTATTTTCTAGCACCTAGCATCGACCTGAAAGTTTTGTTTGTGCGCAGTGGGGCGTAATTCGGAAATGGCCTATTGAAACAATTCAAAGTGATGTCATTCGAATTAAATTGATATCAAATTGTCAACTTTTTATGTGGTGATGCGAAGCCGATCAAAGGAATACACGTCAAAAACCCTCCTCGAAACCAATCTAAATGACGACAAACACCACAATTTACACAAGGTACAAAATACTTTTATTTTACCATCTTATTGTGTACTTAGGGAAGTACTGTCGGTATTCAAATTCAGTTTCGACTTTGAGCGATCGTTTGAAACACAATTCGAATGACGTCACTTCGAACTTTTTGAATTGGCCGCCTGTGCCAATATTTTCTTACATGTAATACCAACGCTAAAGTAGTACAACTAACAAGAACTTAAAGTTAAACAAAGCTGATCAAGAAGAAACAATTTTAAAACAAAACTTTTTTAATAACCTGTTTTATAAATAAAATGCAAGACTGTACTTGCAAGACTCGATCGCTAACTTCAACAGCACGTCTAAACCAGAATATCTATTTCAGTTTCAGCAGAGACAGGATACGACAATTCCTTATTGAGTTGACCTTACCTGACCGGCGACGAAAGCATTAGTATGATAAGGCAGCGGGAAGAGCTGCAAGGTTAACTTCAACGTTTGGGGTCCGTACATTTCAGCAACCTTTTCAATAACGGGAAACGCCTGTTGAGAATCAGGACACACCACATCCACAAACGCTTCTAGGTGAACCGGTGCGTTTGGCTCGCCGTTATTGTACACAAACCCGAGAGGGCGACGGGGAAGAGGAATTTGGGCTTGCAACGCCTGCCAACTAGCTGCAAGCAGCATCGACACAAAAAATTTCTTCATCTTCAACTCAGTGACGCTGTTTCCTCGAGATAAATTCGAAATGGAAGTTTTTAATTTTAATTTTAATTTCAATTTTAAATTCTAAATTCTTGAAATTTCTAAAGGTGCGAAATGGGTGTCTCTTGACAACCATATACAACGGCCGAAGAGTGTGGTGTTGCCAAAACAACCAATATCTGCTCGCTCCATGCATATGCTGTGTTTTCTGTCACCATCAGGTGATGGTCTTGATCAGAGAACCGACATTAAAGGAGTGCAGACTTATTACAAACACGTGGTTTCTTGATTTTTTCTTCATCTTTACAAGGTCCTTTCTCAATGCGTTAACCGCGTAGGACTGGTTCCCGCTTACTCTTTACGACATCGAATTGTCACGAAAACGTATAAAAGATCAACAGTTAACAAGACTTGAAAAACGTTGTTTGTGAATATGAGAACTCCAGTTACCCTTACTTCATTTTAGTTCTAATTTTGTTAAAGGACGTTAGCACAAAAATTTTCAAAATAACAGAAAAATTGATTTGTCAAATTTCCTTTATTTATATAATTAGACGCCAGTCAAGATTAACTCCTTTCTAACAAATCTCGGCCAATGCGAGGTGTAAAAAAACCTTGATAAAACTCGATCAGCCTCTGTTAACTAGCCCCCTGCTTCAATGGATTTTGTCGGTTAGTTTGGGTATTGAAAAATTTGCACTAAAAACAAGAAACAATCACAGATTAGTGAAGTGCGTTCGATGTCTTTCACTAAAATTGGGCCTCCCTGTGCACTTCCCATTGCCATTCTTGATTATGGACTCATTATGTTACGGAGTATCTGCTTTCGATCATCGACTTTTTTTTCTACATTAATTGTTCAATCATTTCACAACAAATTTTTGTTAGTTTGTTTTAAGTTTTTTCGCAGATTTGAAACGTGCTGCCATTATTATAAACCTATTCTTCTAACAAGAGTGCTCCTAAAACAAGAGAAATGTGCATGGCCGATTCTCCCTAAAGAATCCCAAAGGAACTATGTCACGGGGCTATCGCTATGGCTGCTTCATAGTTAAACATGAATGGTTTTTGTTCTGTTTTGATTGCGTTATAGCTTTGTTATCGCAGAACTTCATTTGCAACTTCCAAAACACGAATTGATGTTTTTTTTTTCGCTTGCCTTGTGATTTTATCTAACTGAGTTACTGAGAAGCATAATGTGCATTTGATGTATCATGTAGCAATACGGCCAAAATTGTCAACAAGTGATTTGAGAGAATCTGGCGAAGAATGAGGGAGAATATTGGTTCATTGGACAAACAGGTTACACAATAAAAACCCGCGTATTGGAAAAAAAAATTAATGAACTTATTAGGCTTAAAATTTTGTTTTAAACTTCCTTTTCATTATAACCCATTTAGCCAAAAGTTTTCAATATTTAAAAGTTCTTATCAGTTTTACAAAATTGAACGGAGGCACAGACAAAAAAAAAGGACAAAAAAGTGTGTTTTAGTCAAGCTTTCAATGAGTAAGATTCAAAGAGTCAATGAACTAAAATTATTTGATTTCATCAGAAGAATACAGCAATTTTAAATGGGCTGGCTGCAGCGAGAAAGACATACGTACACGCTAGTACTTTGGAAAGATAAATTCACTGTATGGTTATTGTAAGTAATCGAATGAGGCCGAGTCGAATTTCGAAAAAAATGACGCGTCTTTTGGTCTAACTCGAATTAATTGCCAGAATTAAGCCAAAGACAAGTGATTTTGTTCGAATATTCGATAATCTAGCAGACAAAATTATTATTTTCCTTTTTTTGTTTTGTAAACACGCTGATGATGAAGACGAATATGAAACCTTGTAGCCTGCAAAGAACGCATACTGATTAGGGGACACAGACTAAGTTACACTACTAGTAAATAAATGTATACAATTATGGTGGTAACAAATATAAGAAGTCCGTATGAGAATTTATGAAAAATCTATGTATATAAGTGTAAAACTTTGGTGTAAAAAAAAAAAATCCATCTTGATTTTTGCTCGCGTGATGAACTAGTTGCCATGGGTAATTTGTAATTGCCCATGTGAAATTTCAAACGGAGAGCAATTACAGATAAAAATCGAGGGCCGAATTCCGCCCATGTTATTTTCACCTTAACCATAGTTGATATAGCCGACTGGTTATGAAACCACTGTTGTAGGTCTTTGTTTCTCGTTTTCTTTTGTTTAC
>JAOBRD020940272.1:0-12312 GCA_027575215.2 Hydrozoanthus sils
AACGCTCGAAACGTCAGCTTTTCCCATCATCTTACGGCGACGATAATTTATTTATCATATAACACTTCAAGTTTATACTACTCGCCGACGCATCTCATAGTTTTTTTAAACAACAAATCTAAATGGCTGATTTATTGTATTGTTCGGCGTTTGTAAAGGCAACTTAGGCTCGTAAATTCAAACGCCGTGCTAGCCTCACACGAACTTAGAAAACCCAACTTTAAATTAAACCGTGCTACACAACCGTGCTTAACTCGGCCAAAGGCAAAACTGGGCACAAGTTCAACGTCTATAAAATCAAGTCGAGCCGAAGTCGTATAACAGTCAATCCATATTCGAGCTAGTTCAGCACGACTGTATATCACGGCGTTTGAAACGGACCTTTCTAGAATGCTTTCAAATATGCATGAATTGAGCAAAAGCAAGGGTCGATCATAGCTCAATAATTCTTCTAAAGTATCCGAAAAGAATCAAGACAAGGAAAGCATGTTCATGAGAAAAGTCATACACGCTTTTTTTATAAGAAAAATTTTATAAGAACAACGAGGCTCAGGTTGATAAGAACAATTTAAGAACAAGCTGAGGCTCGGGCTCGATGGCTAAGTGTTTTTTAAAGCTCGCTGAGCTTCGATCTTTGACTGAACAATACAGAATGAACAAGAAATGCTTCGCAGATTATAATTACTAGAAATCGTCTCGGGGAAAATGGCTCGGCGAATTCGTTTTTTAACACATGTATTGCAACACCTGTTTGGCTTAGTTTTTCTTAGATTTAAAAGCAGATAGAAATAAGAACAATTTAAGAACCATTTGAGGCTCAAATCGCCAAAAAATTAAGAGCAACGAGCTCCGGCCAAATTTACTTGTTCTTATAAAAAAAAGCGTGTATACAGCGTCAACCGAAAGCATTTTCATTTGTTCCAAATCATTCTGAGAAAAATTTAATTTTACGGAACGAGCTGCGGTGTCATTGATATAGAAAAACAAGAATTGCAAAATTTGATCATATAGAACTATTTACAGATCAATGAAGACTTTAATTAACCAGTTGACCAGTTCACCGTTTGTCCTCATATCATTTTCTGACCAAAAAAATGCAAAACCAGGGCCCGTTTTACTGAAACATCGGGCTAGCTCGTCTTCAGCATTAGTTAATATAAATTAGTTAAGTATGGCGTCTGAAACAAGCCTCAATTAGCTCGAGCTGAAATCGTGCAGCACGGGTCAGCTTGTCGTGTTACCCGACTATGGCGCGGGTTGGTTTCAAACGTGCTGAGGTCGGATTTTCTAAGTTCAGGCGAGCTTAGTGCGATTTTAGACGGCGTTTGAAACGAGCCTTACTCGAAATCGACACACTCATCTTTTTTTACAAGAATGATCAATTTGGGGGCTCTAGGGGAGGGGGTGTTCTTTCAGGAATCATTGCTGTTTTGTATTTGAGAACTTCCAATTCAACTGTTCTCAAAATATTTCTTGTGATTGCACAAGATATGGAAATTGTTTGATATGGAGAGAACAACGATTACCGCATTAAAGTACATCAATCATAAAGTACAGAAGTTAGCGCCTCTTGCCACTCTCTAGAAAATACTAACATTAATACTCTCATGATATATGTTGGACACTCGTTGCCGATTCAACTGAGCTGTGTTCATGTCTCTCTTGCAGATGATAATATGGTGAAGATGCTTTTGATTCTCGGCGTGGTTATGATAGCAGTTTTGTGCTTGCTTATTCTGGCTACACTGTGCGTCTTTTTGCGAATGCTCAAAAGACAGTAAGTATTTCTTTCGCTATTGATATCTAGCAGTTTGAACGCGAGAGGTTTTCTTGTATTCATCATTTTATTAACCCATCAAGACCACCCTTTGACTACCCTGTCAACCAGCGGCGTGGCGAAAGAAGGCTGCGCAAAAATTCAATCCTTGACACGGCCGTGGATCACGGAGATCTTGCCAACTGAACTAAAGTCGCACACACAATTCTTAGTGGGTAAAAGGGGCGAAGGTAGACTACACCTAAACCCAGGTCGGTAAGAGGGGAAAAGGCTTGCTACACTTTTGATCCCGGAGGGCTAGAGGGGCGGAGGCAGATTACACCGCAGACTACACCAAAACCCCGGTGGGTAAGAGGGGCGAAGGCAGACTACACCTAAACCCTGATGGGTAAGGGGGGCGAAGGCAGACTACACCTAAACCCCGGAGGGTAAGAGGAGCGAAAGCAGACTACACCTAAACCCCGGTGGGTAAGGGGGGCGAAGGCAGACTACACCTAAACCCCGTTGAGTAAGAGGAGCGAAAGCAGACTACACCTAAATCCTGGTGGGTAAGAGGGGCGAAAACAGACTACACCTAAACCCCAGTGGGCAAAAGGGGCGAAGGCAGACTACACCTAAACCCCAGTGGGCAAAAAGGGCGAAGGCAGACTACACCTACCCCGATGGGTAAGAGGGGCGAAGGCAGAGTACACCTTTGTTCCGGCAGATGAGAGGGCCGTATGCACTGACGACGAGAACGCCATGTTCTAGAACGCGTCTGTGCCTTTGGTTACTCATAATATATTAAACTAAAATGTTGAGATTAGAGATTTTTGTTAAATGCGTTTGCAGACCGTCACTTGGCTGTTGATATTATTTATTACTTTAGAAATAGCTCTTTCCCAGGATGACCCGCGGCAAGATAGAGAAGAAAAACTGGGGAACGGTAGTGACACGTGATCATAAATTTGGCTGTTACTTTGTCTAATAACTTTCCATGTATATAAAAATATACAAACTTGTGTCTAGTTCCCTCTCGGTACGCTGAATGTAACGATTGCATATCATGTGTGATTACGCATTTACACATCAAACCGCTGACCCGTTTTTCATTCAATAAACCTCAACAGAGCCAAACAAGAATACGGGGAGAAGTCGATTGAGTACAAAATCAACCCTGTTGCGTACTGAAGATCGACAGAGGTTAGTAAGAGCTCCTAACAGTTTTTGTAAGATTTATTGTTATTAACACCTATTTGTTTATTCATATTTACCTTTTCCAAAAAATCTGCGTCCAGCCAGAAAACGTAAAACATACCTTCTCATTTCACCGAATTCAGTCAAGGTAAATATGGATCATGATCTCTCGTGGAGAGGGGGGGGAGGGGGGGGAGGGGTTGTAGGGGTACTGTCGTTTTCCAATTTTACAAAAAAAAATGGCGACCTAAACATTTACCCACAGTTCTTTGCGCATGAAAAACCTAAACTTGCTTAATTACAAAAACGCACAAAGTGAGTATATAAACTTCAATTTGACGTATACAGTGTTGTTGTGGAGTCGGGATGGCCGAGTGGATAGAACTCGTGCCTCCCACCTTTGTGGACCCGGGATTGAATCCTGGGTTTCGCACGTGGGCTAAGATTTGTCGATCTTCTTCTGACTCCGAGGGTTTTTCTCCAGGTTCTCCGGTTTTCCTCCCTCCACAAAGTCGACTTTCACTCCGAGATCTGTGCCATCGAGCGATTAAACATAAGCCAGATTGGGAAACCACTCCGAGCGTAACGACAATAGATAAAGTTTAGTTTAGTTAAGTTTAGTGTTTGAACAAGAAAAAGTTTCACCATATGTGGCCCTCACTGAGCCTCGTTTAGAGGTGCTAGGTCCGCAAGGCATTGTGGTAAAATGAATGGGCGCCATCTTTTCCAAAATGTTCAATCAAGTAAACGTTTTGACCGATTTCTTACCTTCAGACAACTCAACGGCCAGGTACCGTGAGTAAACATTTTTCGGCAAATCTTCTTTGTTAAATTCAACTACGCATTTTTGCCGAGCCTTTGTTTGTTTGTTTGTGTCCATTCATTCTAATACATATTTTATGCAAAGTTTTTTACACTAGACCAGCGCCGATATTATTTTTGGACCAGGAACTGGTCCCCCAGACGCTGCTAATCTTGTTATTGTTGTTGTTGTTGAGGGGCGACGTTTTTCGCATCATATCGCAGTAAAACTTACCACAACGACCCTAAGGGACATTCCCCATCGATTGACGGAGTTAGGCTTTTCATCCTTGGATTTTGAAGGAATTGGTATTCACAATTAATATTCAAAATTAATATGCATAGCCGAAGCCGACTAAAAGAACTAAGGATCTGCCAGTTCGCATCATATCGCCATTAATGTATGCACAATGGAAATAAGCAGAAGTCTCTATTGACTGACTGAGTTAGACTTTTATTTTTGATTCTTGAGGGATTCTACGAGCAATTCTTGATTGTACCGTACAAAACAAATCTTTTCTTATTAATATTCGTTAAGAGGAATCAAGTCAAATCAATGTTATGCATTTAGATGAAGTTGGCGATCATGTCGCACTCTAGTGCTTACGGAACAACTGAGAAACACGTCACTCTTCGTACGGTACGAATTAGTCAAAGTGTGAAACTGAGAAAGATCTATTCTACGTCTTTACTTTGAAAATACTTCGTAAGAAGATTGTTAAATGTTTAAAGCAATACAATAATACCATCATTCCTGGTCCCGTAGTACGGTCGTACTTGTTTCTTTCAGTCCCTGATGACGCCGTTGGCCGGCGAAAACTGGGACGTTTTATAGAAACATCAGAAACATTTCAACAGTACGTAGTATGAGGCCTCATTCGAATTTGAAGGACGATATCCATAGATTATTTTTGGCTCAAAACAGTAGATTCGTAAACCGATGGAAAAGAAGGCGGGAAGAATTGTTGGCAAAGACGAGGAGGGGAAATGTGATTCAAACTGAATCAACTATGAAATTCCACGACTTCAAAACAGACAACGACTACAGTTTTGGTCACCTATAGTTGATCACTTTACAGGATCGTTCAAAACTCGTCCGACTATCAGGGGTTTAGAAGTTCTTAAACCTTCTAGATAACTAGAAAACAAACAAGTACCTACTCGAGAAGCTTACTAACAACGTCTTATTTTTCTAGGTTCTTAATCAATCATCAAGAATAGTAGATGCAGAACAGTGAACTAAATGGGATCGTCAAATCACTTGCCTAAGGGAAATATGAAGAGTTACCTTCTTGTTCGTTTTACACATGTACTCGCGCTTTGTTCACTCAGAGATTAATTATCACATAGAGGAGCCATTATTAAATCTTAAATAAACGTACTCATGCAGTGTTCAGAGACAAAAGCCTGTTTTTATCACACAGAGCAACTATTAAACCTTGAACAAACGAACTCATGCAATGTTCAGAGGTAAAAGCCTGTTTTTATCATATAGGGGAGCCATTTTTACACCCTGAATAAACGTACTTGCGCAGTGTTCAGAAATTAAAGCCTGTTTATGTCACATATAAAGAAGCCATTATTACACCCTTAACCCTTTCAGCCCCAAACACGACAAATGTTGTGTTGGTATATTCTCCCAACTAGGACCCATACTTTTTGTATAAACAGCTTAGGAGAATTTGGATTTTCATCTTCAATTGTTCACCTGTTTGATCAATTTCTATTTTCTCTTTACCGAGTGACTTATTTTGTATGTGTTATGTAAGGAGAAGTTAGATGTTGATAAACTGGCCTGGGCTGAAAGGGTTAATTAACATATTCATGCAGTGTTCAGATATTTAAAGTGCCTAGGAAACGAAACATTTTATTAGCTCAGTGGATAAACCTTGCTAATTGAGAAATAATGGTGAAAAGATTTTGTCAAATCTTTTGTGGTGTTTGAGATATTAACGATTGTTTTTAAAATCTGATGACGTCACAAGTATTACAGGCAAATTTGCATTTTCTAAATCTGCTGCAAACCCATAACCTTTGGAGGAATTAAAGTCAACTTGGGCTGATGATGTTTCTCGAGATTTTTTCAGAATAGTTACTAATTTTCTTAGTCGTGGAAGCAGACTGGGTTCTAGGCTCCAAATAAGAATTTTTGAATTAATGAGGGTTTTCGTCAAACCAGAAGCTGTGCAACAGTTTACAACATAATTTCTGTTCTTCTTATTAAAAGAAAAAAAAACCCCAAAGATTTGGTTTAATGCCTTGGTGAAAATTTTGGGAATAGCAGAAAGTTTTTTAAGGAATGGGGATGTGGAACCGAGTTTGTTGCCATGACGATGCGAAATTACTACTATAATTTCTGAAGAATTGAGCTCTTTTAAATATACATGGGGATCCTGTCCCTATAGGCAGTTGTTTATTTTTTTGAGAGGTCTATCTTGTATCATAACTATTAACATTGTACTGGCGTATTGGAATTGAAAATATTATCAAACATATTGGTCAATCACTTTTTGTGCCAAACATGCGTAAACTTTTAGGGCCTGTATTCTATAAACGTTTGCTTTGGTATGCAGTCTCATGTTAATAGCAACAACCACAACTAGTGGCGCTACTATTTCTACTTTTAGTACTGATACTATTTTCACTGTAAATTATAACGAGAAAAATAACTACATCAGTAACAATAGTTATTGTAACACGAAACAATAACATTAACAAGTTATCAATAAACGGTTGTGCTCCATTGAAGACAGCGATAATTTTTTTCTATTAGTAAAGTGTTTTTACTCAGAGGTTCTTCGCAATGAAACGGAAAGAGCAAGTCAACATTAGTTAGATGGCAGGGTTTCAAGTCTCGATGTTAAGTACTTCAAAAATGACAGCAAATATAAAATCAAAATTTTCTAAGTAAATGTAGGTGGAAATGGTCCAGTCAGTCATACAAATTCTAAGAAAATAACCTATTTTCAGTAGTATTCGCCATTTCTTACATATTTGAGGTCAAAAGCTGAAAATTTGCCTCTTTACTAATATTAACCTGCTCTTTCCATTTCTGGATACCATTTTGTCATTGCTGTTTGATTTAAGGTAGATGTGGTCACGTGACCCCTGGCTGCAAAGAGCCTATTGTTCAATCCTTGACAAGGCATGGGATCGAACCCAGGCCTCACGCGCTTGATAGTCAGAGATCTTACCGACTGAGCCAATTAAGATTGCACACACTTTTTAAGTTGCACTTACTTTGCCCTAAGGGAAATATCAGATCCCTTACCTGTTACTTCCTGAACCTGACCTTCCTGGCAGCAGTCGTCACCAGGAAGAAATCCTGGTTTGTTTGGACAATTGTTCTGTCCACAATTTTAAATTCCTTGGCAATCATCATCCCCGTCATAGTCCCCATGATCTTTTCGGTAGGGATTGTCTTTTGAGCAGCAATCATTGTTGAAGTGAGTTGACTTCTCCCCAGAGCACACTGTTGGGACAAATGTAAACAGGAAGTTAAAATACTTGGTTACAGTTTGAAATTAAGTAGGCGGTGCAGTGGCCGAGTGGTTAAGAGTGTTCGACTCGTAATCCTAGGGTCGCAAGTTCGAGCTCCAGTTAGACCATTGTGTTGTGTCATTAGCAAGACACTAAACCCGACTTGTTCCAGTCGACTCAGCTGTGTAAATAAGTATACCAGCTCCCTTGTAGGCTAACCTGCGATGGGTAAGTATCTAAGTAGGTTACTTGTCATTGGCAACTACCGAGCTCTTTCCATTTAAACAAAAAACGGTCACGGTAAGAGATCGAAAGCGGCGACTTGTAAGAAACACTGTAAGCCATTATAACGTCTAAAATAATTCGAGTGCTTAAAGTCAGTTTCTTCAACTAAGGTCCCCCTTACAAAGTGTCAACCCTCCCGTGGTCAATTTAGCAGCAAGTCGTCGGTGGACTGTGAACAGCAGTCCGAATAAGAGTATGTTTCGTTGAAAAAGTCTCCGGAACAATCAACTGTAATGAACATAGTTTGTTTACTACACTACAGAAAAAAACGGCTAGGCAAAGATAAATTTTGGCGAGGTAAATTGATTTCATCTATGCAAGCCGGGATGAGTGCGAAATCGAGGTTACATTGTCGATTCTTTTGGGTTTTAAAACCGAACGTCTTCTTTAAATTCATCCTTGCCTCGATGGAATTAAATTTTACCCTTGTCAAAACTTATCTTTGCTAGTCGTTTTTTCTGTAATGTAAATGGGGTTCTAGAGTGTCTTTGGAACTTTGATGTTTTTGTGGTAAAATCTAGCTTTTCAGACAATATGTGCTTAGTCAAAATGCCTTTTGGAAACTATATTAAAAATTTCCTGTGAGAGTAATTTTTTGTAGTTTCCTCAGGAATGTCGCACCCTACACTTCCGGTTCCCCGCCCTTCCCCCCCTCCTGAATGTTGTCGAAAACGAAAACGAAAACTTTGGGTTTTCTTTTAATGAAGAAAGTACAAGAGTACCCCACGGCCAGTATCTACGATAAATCTTTTCGAGATTACAAGGACCATGCAGCATATTAAAGAGCAACACTGGGAAAGATATAGCGAGTGACGGATCATTGATCTGGTATTAGGCATTTCACAACCATGCACAGTGCGTATATCCAACTATTTTGGCGGGCCACAGGTCTTACAAATGTCACCGAAATCTGTCGCCCAGACAAAACCATGGGCAACAAACACTGCAAATCATTATGAAATACCATACAAAGGCAAAAACAATTCTATATCTCGGAAACCGTAACGTTTATAAGACCTGTGGCCCGCCAAAACAGTGGGATATACGCACTGCGCATGATTGTGAAAAAGCCTTATTCATGATCAAGAAATGTAATTTCTGGCGATTGAGTGACCTTTGGAACGAATTAGACAGAAATTGAGGTTTCTGCGGCAGGGTACAACAGTAAAGACTGGTTTCGAAATAGAAGAAGTGTATTGTGGGTAATAGTTGAGTATATAAAATTAATAGAGCACGTGTTGAGTCAATCTAGGCTCTGACTCTTGACATACACACTCAGAATAAGTTCAATGTAAAATAATTTTTCATACTGCTGTAATTTGTTCAATTCAAGGTGTAGCCAAATCATGATAGGAGAAGGATGTAAATGATTGAGGTTGCAAAATTAGGAACCTTTAGGCCTCGGAGGAATATGGCACTGTATTAGTTCGAGGAATACGTTTACATTTTTCCCATGGGGTTTTTGGTTTTTCGTATCTGGCAGTGTTCACAAGTTGTATTGTAGATATCGTTATGAGCATTGTGTAACATCCAACGAGTCAAGCCTGCTCAACCAAAATATAAACCAAATGGTTTTTATTTGTCTGTTGTGTAGTGGAGCAGAAATATAAGTGTTGTTTTGTGATCTTAACTCCTATGACGTCACAACTTTGGTAGTTTTCCCGTTCGAAGAACCATTATGCGACACAGCCTGCCTGATATGGTCAGAAAGATACTAAAAGAAGATAAAAAAAATCAAAATATTAATTTAAAAGGTGCATGAAAGTTTTGAAAAGGTGGAAGACGTTTTGAAAGTCGAACTGAACATTTTTAATTAGCCGTGAGAACGAGAACACATGTGAATTAGTGGAAAAATTTTTCTTGGCCTAATTCGGATAATTAGATTTTCTATCTTTTTCCGTTGCTTAACCTTTTTATTTCAGGACTTGTTCAGAGTTCGCAATTGCATCGCACTAATGCATTCGTGAGTAAAATGACCATGTGGGCATATGATAGTGGATTCCTATGCCAAAAATAGCATCCTCTTTAGAGTTCGATGTTAAGATGCATATTGTTTTAACAATTCACTGCTTTCTTGCTAATTAGTAGGGAAAAAAAGCGCCGCGAGACCTCGTAATTTCTAGATCACTGATTATTTTGTATATAAAGGAACAATAGACTGCAATTTCTTTTTAGTCATAAATGCTTTGGGAAGCATAAAAGAATTTATATTCCATTTGGCTCTCATTCTGAAAACATACCGATGGAGACTCGAATGGTTTCTCTCGCTCTTATTGTCTTTCTTGCCAATACTCAACTAGCAAAAGCAGATGGTCACGGAGGTAAGATTTTGATTTAAGATGAAGCATTTAAACTCCTCTTGCAGAAAACCTTGTGAATGATCACGAGTTTGAAGAATCGACCCATTTTCTCCTCCAGTTGCTTCTCGCTTTTTCGCTTCAGTTAAGACCATACTTTAAATATGTATATCACCGCGTTTGAAACAGACCTTAGAATGCTTTCAAATATGTATGAATTGAGCAAAAGCAAAGGTCGATCATAGCTCAATAATTCTTCTAAAGTATCCGAAAAGAATCAAGTCAAGGAAAGCATGTTCATGAGAAGAGTCATATACAGCATCAACCAAAATCATTTCATTTGAGGTTTCAAATCATTCTGGAAGAATTTGATTCTTTACGGAACGAGCTGCGGTGTCATTGAAATAGAAAAACGAGAATTGAGATCAAAAATTGATCATATAGAAATATTTACAGAGCAATGATGACTTTAATTAACCAGTCGACGAATTTTATACAATACCGTCATACCTCGTATTTTTTCTGACCAAAAAAATGTAAAACCAGGGCCCGTTTTACTGAAACGTCGTGCTGGCTCGTCTCCAGCATGAGTTAACTAGTTAGTTATGCATGGCGTCTGAAACAAACCTCAATTAGCTCGAGCTAAAGTCGTGTAGCACAGGTCAGCTTGTCGTGTTACCCAACCATGGCGCGGGTTGGGGACCACTCATTTTTTATGGGTAGGGAGAGGGGGGGAACGGTGCAATTTTGGAGGGGTCATCTTAAAAAAATAGACAAAAAAGGGGGCATGCAAAAAATTTACATGTTTATAGGGGGGGGGTCATCTCAAAAATAATTACGATCCCCCGGGTGTGGCATGACCAGACAAGCAGAAGGCCTGGTATATCTGATTTTCATAACTACCTGCAAGTGTTTATGACCCGTTTTACACTGGACTGGAATTTTTTTGCTCTGCCTGTCATCCATGTGGGTTGATCGGACTGACTGTGTAAAGGAAACGGGGCAGTCTTCCTCTTTAGATCCTTATTTAAAATACTTGCATCTGACCCTGAATCCTGTTCCTTGCTGCACTCACACTGTGCACTCAGTATATTGTATCCCAAGTTGTATATATATATACATCTATATGTATATTTATCTGTCATTCTGTAATCATTCTCATGTATGTCTAAACCCTGTAACCATGTCTATGTATTTTGATATTGAATGCATGAACAAATATCATATTTGAGAGTTTTTGAAAAGCATGCATTGCTCTACATGAATAGTATGTGTATATTTCAATATAAAATTGCTACATTAATCTTTCTAAGGCTTTGATATGCTGGACACTCGTTGCCGATTGAACTGAGCTGTGTTTATGTCTCTCTTGTAGATAACAATAAGGTGAAGATGCTTTTGATTCTCGGCTTGGTTCTGATAGCAGTTTTGTGCTTGATTATTCTGGCTACAATGTGCGTCTTTTTGCGAATGCTCATAAGAGTAAGTATTTCTTTTGCCATTGAATTCTAGCTCTATGAACGCAAGAGGTTTTCTTGTATTCAGCATTTCATTAGCCGATCAAGTCCACCCTTAACTACCCTCCCAAACAGCGGCGTGGCGAAGAAAAGGCCGCACAAAAATTCAATCCTTGACAAGGTCGTGGATCTTGCCAACTGAAATAAAGTCGCACATACAATTCTTAGTGGGAAAAAAGGGCGAAGGCAGACTATACCTAAACCTCGGTGGGTAAGAGGGGCGAAAGCAGACTACACCTAAACCCCGTGGGTAAGAGGGGCGAAAGCAGAGTGTACCTAAACCCCGGTGGGTTAGACGAGTGGAGGCAGATTACATCGCAGACTACACCTAAACCCCGGTAAGCAAGAGGGGCGAAGGCAGAGTACACCGAAACCCCGGTGGGAAAGTGGGCAAAAAGAGACTACACCTAAACCCCGGTGGGTAAGAGGGGAAAAGGCATTAAACTAAAATGTTGAGATTAGAGGTGTTTGTTAAATGCGTTTACAGACCGTCACTTGGCTGTTGATATTATTTATTACTTTAGAAAGAACTCGTTCCCAGGATGATCCGCGGCAAGATGGAGAAGAAAAACTCGGGAACGATAGTGACACGTGATCATAAATTTGGCTGTTACCTTTTCGTATAACTTTCTTGTATATAAAAATACACAAACTTGTCCCTAGTTCCCTCTTGGTACGCTGAATGGAACGATTGCATATCATGTGTGCTCACGCACCACTATTTAAATAATAAACCGCTGACCGGTTTTTCATTTAATAAACCTCAACAGAGAAAAACAAGAATACGGGGAGAAGTCGATTGAGTACAAAATCAATCCTGTTGTGTACTGAAGATAGACAGAGGTTAGTAAGAGCTCCTAACAGTCTTTGTAAGATTTATTGTTATTTTCACCTATTTGTTTATTCGTATTTTTTCCCGAAAAAAGTGCATCCAACCACGATCACGATCCCTCGGGGGGGGGGGGGGGGGGGTTATTGG
>JAOBRD020940380.1:0-12312 GCA_027575215.2 Hydrozoanthus sils
AGTGAATTTTATTATAAAATCCTCTGGTTTGGATATTCCATACTTCTGTCTATCAACACTAGATATGTCCAATAATATGGCCTTGCATTCTTATTCATATGGTACAAAATATAATTCAAAAAAGTCATATTGGCCTTGCATTCTTATTCGTATGTTTCAATTTGTCCAAGCCAATTTGATGATCTATTGATCCGACTACAGCAGAAACTTTTGTAAACGGTTGCCTGCATTTTATTTTACCCCCATTGCCCCCCCCCCCAGCTCCGCGGCTCCTGAAGGGCTCATGTTTGAGTAAGCCCTGACCTCCAAACTTTTGCTAAACTTATTTCAGCAATGGGATGGGCACTTATTAAAAACGTCAAGCATGCTCAAATGTTATTGTCATCATTATATCAAGTTAAAAAGAAAAACAAAAATTATGTTCATCTATTTTGCACTTACATTTTATGTAGGAGACTGTTAAGTTGAAGAGATGACACCATGCTAAGATTTAAACTACAGGAACATGCCTGTTGCATCCAAGGGAAAGAGGCTTACTGTTAATTGCAAAACAAAAATAAACAATGCAAACCTGCTAAATGCAAACTGATGTCTAAATGCAAAATTACTGAATGCGAAATCACTATAAATGCAAAACATCTGAATTCAAAATCACTAAGTGCAGAATCACTAAATTCGAAATCACTATAAATGCGAAATGTCTAAATGCAAAATCACTAAATGCAAAACATCTGAATGCAAAATCACTAAATGCTAAATGTCTAAATTTATGCGAAATCACTAAATGCAAAACATCTAAATGTGAAATTACTAAATACAAAACATTGAAATGCAAAATCACTATAAATGCGAAATGTCTAAATGCGAAATCACTAGATGTAAAACATCTAAATGCGAAACCACTAAAAGCGAAATCACTAAATGTGAAACATCAAAATTATGTGAAATTACTAAATGCGAAATGTCTAAATGCGAAATCACTAGATGCAAAGTCACTAAATGCGAAATGTCTAAATGCGAAATCGCTTAATGCAAAGTCACTAAATGCGAAACGTCTAAATGTGAAATCTTTAAATGCATGGGTAGAGAGTGTAGCAGATTTTATTAGGATTCCAAAGTTAACAACAAAATTCCATTGCGTTACATATTTTTGAAGTTATGCCAAAAATATATGCACATATGGTCTCCAAATGTTTTTGTGGCTATGTTCTACTTATGCTGACAGGATCTATAGTGTGGTTTTCTGAAAAGATTTAAAATTTAATGAGCCTGCAGGGTGAGTTTAATATGTGCTTTTAGAAAAACTCAGAAGTGTATATTTTTCAAAACAGGGACCGCAAAGCAGGGCCGAGTAGATAGAAGGCTTTAGCTGTCCATATATTTTTTTCCAAAAATTTCTGAAAGTTTGTGTTAATTATGATAAAAGCATTATAAAAGTAAAACCACAGAAACATGATGATGATGATTTAAAAGTATGAGTAATGTATTGAGAAATACATTTTTACAAAGCTGTATTGTGTAGTTCCAGCTAAAAAATATCCACAACCCACCATGGAAATTCCAGGGGGGACAGGGGTCAGACGGCTAGGAAATTCCAGGAGGGGAGGTGGGTTAAAAGTAGACAATTTTCCTGGGAGGATATAAACTTGTTATTTACCGTGTTCTTTATATTATGTAGTAAGAAAGAGCAAATTCAACAGCCATGTGAAGCAGATGCAAACTATGTAAAAGATGTGAGTGTCCATGGCTAGCAAATGTTCTATCAGCAAAACTGATAAAGAGTGAAATTGATGCTAAACTGCACAGTTTAGTGTTTTTATTATTAGTGCAACAATAATCAATAATTTACTTAAGTAAAGTGAGAAATGTTAAAAGTCAGTTAGAAGGACATATTATCTTGTAGTTTCTTTCAACAACTTAAAAAGAAAGCAAAAATCAAATCACTAAAATTTCCAGGGGTTGGGGATAGGACAATGATCCTTGGAAATTCCTGGTGGAGGGGTGGGGGGTCTCCTCAGATGCCCCAAAATGAAAATTCCAGGGGAGAGGGTGGGGTCCAAAAAAATTCCTTCAATGGTGGGGGTATAGATGTTTTCCGAAACTATATACATTTGGCAATAACTGACTGCTTTTTATTGATGATTGCCAAAGTTGGAAGCATTTTCAGTGATCTGGAAGAGGCTCTAAATTTCTCAGTTTTCCTGTGGAGAGCGCTTGTTTCCTTACAACTGTTCCAATCAACTCTAGAATGTGCTGCATGGTCCCTTCAAATTGTACAAGAAAAATTGCATTCAGTTGAATTTGGAGATGATACTGTGTACTCGAGTAATAAAATCTTATCTAAATCTTGCTACTGCTTTGACATGTTGTATGCGCAAGTGGTACATGAATAAACTGTTCCCTGAGCTCCATTATACTGGTATTAAGCTCATAAAGGCTAATTGTTGAGTTGGACAGAATGAACTATATGTTTGATATACTCAAATTTAACATTGTGCAAATGACCTGTAAATAAATAACCTGCAAATAATGCAGTGTTTTGTTTAAGGGTAAGCTAAAGTTTATTTCCCTGTTCTAGTTCCTAAAAGTACTATCTGCTTCCATATAACGGTAACAGAAATAACCATAAACTTAGATTGGTATAAACCAAACTATTGACAGTTAGTAGTGGAAATGTATTTCTTGTATTATTAGCAATCATTGCTTTTAGTTAATACTCTCATGTAATTATTCTTGATGTTGACACTACAACCTTATTGAAAATTTATTACAAGTTTAGTACAGATTGCTTTTACTCTTAAACTGAGCTGTATTCAATTGAACTCTTTTTTAAAATTGTTTTAACACTGTTAAAACTGACCACCTTTGTAGGTAGTTCAAATGCAGGACTCTGTCTTAAATATTGTATTTTACATACTGTACACACAAATAATTGTTACTGTTGCACATTGTATTGCAATCAATCATTCTTTTCAGACACCCAAATGTTACAATATTATTTATGTTCAATCTGTACAAACAGGCAGGTTTGGTCTTTGGAGGTATACTTGGAATACATATTGCACAGAAATATGAGGTAACGTTTTAAATACTAGAAAGAATTAGTTTAATCAGTATTAGCCTATTGTTGCAAAATTATGCATTAAAAATTATGTTCAATGGTTGAATAAATAAGTATTGGGGTATTGAAGTCTTGTATTTTTTGGGTAGAATATTTCAGTGCCAAGTATTTTGGGGGTCTCAAGTTTCAGACTCAAGTTACTACTGTATTTTGGGGGTTTGGAATACATGAAGCTCTGTCAGACCCCTGGCCCTTCAGTGAACATTAATTTTGTGTACTTTGAGTACCTCCCCCCCTGGCAGCTACTGTATACATGCTTTTGAATTATACATTATAAAAAAGATTTTACAAATTTGATTACAGTAAAACACAGTCACTCAGTTATTGATAATTTTAGTTTGCCAAGCAGTTACACTGTTTTGCAAAAAATACATTAGTACAAACATTTTCTCCATGTGAAGCTTTAAAAACACAGCGTTCTTAAAAACAGAGATTTGCACGTGACGTAATCTATTCTCAAAATTATGTAATCAGTGTGTTTGCTGGGAGAAAAAAGCGGAAGATTATTTTAGATGAAAGTTGGAGTCTCCATACAGTCTGTACTGTATTTTTAAGACTAAGATACTTTGCTGGTTCCAAGTTTATTTTGTAATTACATTATCTCGTCCTAATGCATCTCATTACAATAAAAAAAAATACATCAGATGTAGTTGAGTCTTGATAATACGTAGGTTATTTCAATAATAGTCCTGAGTGCTTCTCCTGTTTTTTAGAACTTTAGCTTAGTGTACCGTAGCAGTATCGAGTAATTCAATCTCTGTATCTGTTGTGTTTTAACAAGCTTCCAGACCTTCACAACGTTTTTCAAGAGCTCTTCTCCAAAGCCAAGGAGTATGAGAACACAAGCAAGAAAGCAGAGAATAAAAAGGACTAACTGCACAAAACTTGCATGGTTGCAATATAGACTCAGCATGAACTGATGAAGTCCTTAGATCTAGTGTAAGCTGGCATACAGCTTAAGGAAATGGACCAGAGTCACACTTTTGTATGTTGTGTTGCATGTTTTGTACTGGTTTCTCATATGAATAACTTTGACTCAAAGGGTTGTAAAGATTTTTATTTACAAGGAAATATTGTGTGTCCTTATGATACGCTACCAACTCTGGTTTCTTATATATTTATTATTTCTCAAACGTTTTTCCTTGAAAAAGAAATGAAAAGCAGGCCAAGTGCAAATGTTTTCTCACATCAAAACTCATCCCCCTAAATTGGAAAGGCTATTATGACCTCAAACAGCAAGTTTTTTTCATATCCCAGTCCATCCCTTTTTTCTTGTTAGTGCTAATTATGTTGTTCACAAGTGGCTCAGTGCTTCATGTTGTGATCTGTGATCTATAATACAACACGAAGATGCCATGGATAACAACAGCTCTCTTTTTTACAAGGCTCCCAATATTATACTCTTGGTGTGTAATGGTGACCAATACTGTAACACTGAAGATTACACAGGAGTCCGAAACATAACACTGTACATCCCATATCTTGCTGTGTAATAAACCAAACAATAATTGGACGCAGTTCTAATAGTTTTCGAATAAACTTGGCATTAGAAGAGTTTCTTAGGATCTCTAAACACCAATGAAATGTTGAATGACATACTTTCACAATTAAGTAAAAAGTTTTTACATTATTTTTACTTTGTGATTTAAAGAATATCATTTAACATTTCAGTGATTTTTAGAGATCTTAAGGTATGTCCCATGGTACCTTTCTCGGTAGCTCAGTTGTTTTGACAGGGTCGTAACGAGGTATTGAGGATCAGGGGTCACGGGCCCTCACACCCCAGAATAGGGATCAAAGGCACTGGGATTGGGATCACGGAAATGTTTGGGATCACAGAAAAGTTATATATAGTTAGATGTGCATGGCAGTTAATTGTATTTTACATGTTTTACAGGTACCGGTAATGTTATGAGATATAGTACAGTGTTTTTTTTTTCTAAAAGTAATGTCCCAAAAAACTTTTTTTCCTTTTTTAAGGCCATAAACAATTTCATGTATATCTTTGTTTGAAGGAACTTGATTTTTTTTCTCTGTAAAATAAGAAAATATATGTTAGGTGCCACAAAGATTCATTTAAGTCGTGTGTGACGTTAAGTCAACCGCAATGTTGACTTGAAACGAATTTGGCGTTTGCGAAGTGGGCCCACAAGAAAATCTTTCCGGGAGTACTTTTCTGCTTGAATCTAATTTAAACACAACGTTTGGAAAATAGAAATGTTAAACTAAATATGTTGGGACAAAAAAGTCTAGGGAATCGATTTACGAGTTAAAAATAAAAAATAAATAAATAAACAGGTGGTGTCTAAGGAACCTTTTACTGATGTTCCTTCTGAAATAAGGACTAAAACCGGCCTCCGGAAAAAAGCCCTGAACAAAACGACCATTTCAGCGGCGTCGGACAAAGTCATTATGGAGCTTACGTATCGAAGACGTTGGAACGACGATGCCTTTAGGTCACGTAAAAAAGTTTTGTCGCCGTCCTGTGGAAAGAAAAGTTTTTAAAAGAATCTCAGGTGAGACGACGACGATTGGTCGCGCGCTCTCGTCATAAATTTCCCGCCTATTTTTGTTTAGTAGTGTTGAGCGCTGCCGAATTTTTTCAAAATGGCAAGTTTTAAAGAAACGAGGAAATGTATTGCATAAGCTTACGCAAAAGGTTTCCTAAGCGAACAAGAATTCGTTCTGCCACTAGATGCACTCCAGTTACTAGAACTACAACGGTTTGATCTGGAAGATAAAACAAATGATGAATTCAAAGATGAACTTCGAATTCGTTTCCTCAAAGGCGACATTTCGAAACTCGCCGAACTACTTTAACTCCCTTATGAAACCACTGCTTATAATGGCTTAGTTGTAGACTCTATACCAGCATTATGCATGCTTGTAAACAAATTTGCCTACCCTTGTCGTTATGCAGATTTAGTTTTTTATTTCGCGAGACCGATTTCAGAGCTTTGTATCATAACAAATTACATGATAGATTTAATTTACGGCCGTTGAAGTTGTTCAAAAGTTGTCAAGCTCGGCAAACACAAAAGGCCAAATTCAAAACGGCAAATTACGTTGAGTAGAAAAGCTTTTGCTTTTATTTCTCTCACACAGGTTCATAATTAAAGTAAATCAAAATTAATGCTCGAAATGGTTACTGAACAGAGTTAACAGTAGCAACACTCTTTAACAGACAAATAATTTCCAAGGTCAGCTTTCCATTTACACCTTTTCCCGCTTAATTTTTCGCGTGCTTCTCCGTCGGCCCATCGTTAAAGTTTGTTTTCTGGGTAAAAAAATAAATAAAAGTTAGAAAAATTTTCGTAAAAGGTTTCTCCTACGGAATACTGACTTTTGAGGGAGAATGCTTAAGAAAACTTAACTCACTTTGTGTCGGTTTACGGAGGACGCCGCAAAATCAACCTTTTCAACGTCGTCGCCTTTGAGGGGACGTCGTCAAGAGCCTACACACGCATGCGCACTTCACATGTACCCAATCAAACGGCGGCGTCGTGCCAACGTCTTAAAGGAACTGTCCGATTTGGGTGTTGGACAAGACAGCAAGTAGCGTACTGTGCATTGTGCTTAAAAGTTCGTGGTTGTGCATGCTCGGTTTGCTATATTGCGCTCATTGACAAGTAACATTGCGAATGAATAAAGAAATCAATGGTGATTTATGTAGCGCTTAACGAGTTGGAACAGCTAGTGGTTTTGATAATTCCCCTTGAGTATAATCAAGGAATCGTTATGTTCAATTAGTGCTCCTCTTACTCATATTTTTAATCTATCAGTATACTCTGGTATCGTTCCAACTGATCTAAAGACTGCGCGTGTAAATACCTTTATTTAAATTTGATAAGTCTATATTTTTTAACTACAGACCAATTTCTTTATTGCCCCCTTTCGCAAAAATTTTACAAAATGTTGTTTATAATCGCCTTATGAATTACCTTAGTACATATAAGATACTTTCTGATAATCAATTTTGGTTTTGTAAACATCACTCAACTGAATATGCCCTAGCTCTATTATACGACAAAATCTCTTCTTCAATCGATAAACATGAGTCAACTGTAGGATTATTTAGTGACCTATCCAAAGCCTTTAACACGGTTCATCATAAAATTCTGTCGAGTAAGCTGTATTATTATGGTATTCGAGGCATTGCATTTTAAAGTTTACGATATTTAAGCCTAGGCAGAAAAGGCAAACACTTGACATCGATCTAGTAATTAACGATTGTACCATTGAACGAGTAAAGGAAACAGTGTTTCTATAGGTGTTATTTTGGATGAAACGTTTTCTTGGAAGCCAGATATTGCAAACGTGGCTAGAAAAATATCAAAGTCTATTGGGCTATTGCTAACATTATACTATAGTCTAGTATATCCTTATCTTCTGTACTGTGTTTAAGTTTGGGGATCAACCTATTCGTCTAAACTTAAGCGTATTTTATTGCTTCAAAAAAAAAGTCGTTAGAATTATTTCTGGATGCGCTTTTGATGCTCATACCGAACCTATATTTAAGCAACTGAAAATTCTCAAACTTTGTGATATCTTTCGATTTCAAGTCGGAAAAGTTGTGTTTCTCTCCAAGTAAAGGACTTCTGCGCATAGCTTTCAACAATTTGTTTCTGCTTAGAAGTCAGATTCATTCATACAATACGAGAAACTCCAGTTCCTTTTATGCACATTTTCTTGCCGGTGAACAAATATCAGAAAATTTGCAATACGCATTCAAGGACCACGCATGTTTAATTCGCTGAATTCAGAAATTTGCAATGCAGCTGACATTTCTCTTTTTAAGTCTAAATTAAAAACTTTCTTATTAATTGATTCTTGCTTTTTTTGATAAGCTGCCCTGTGCTTTGCTTATGTACTATCCCTGCGTTTGTTTGCCTCAGTGTGCTTGTTTTCGCCTATTCTTACATAAATATCAATATAAAACTAAGATACATCAGTGCGCCCTATAAATATTTTTTTCGATTTCTAATAGTTGAGGAGTTCATAACCCAAATAAGCCCTATGGTTTCTTTATGAACCTCCTCGCCTTGTGTTCCTCTACATAAATATATGTATGCATCTAAGTGTAATTCCTTTTTTTGTATTATGTTATATTTATAAAAAAATATCTTTTGTAAACATATATATGTAACACAGGCAAAAAAAAACCAAACTGAAACTGAATGAACAGCTACTCGAGTTGGTTGTCAAAAAGACGTTCTTGTGACAAAACTGGTGACATTTTTTCACCGTTGATATGTATAATTGCAGTTGTAAAAATTGAGAAAAAGAGTTTTTTATGATTAGGCCCTTAGTCTTGCAGAAACAGTTGCCAAAGCCTAAATTTATGCAATGAGGCTAGATGCAGCTTTTTGAACAAACATTCAACTATCCACGTTGTGACTTTCGCTTAAACAACAAAACATTCACGATGACTTAAAGACACCCGTTATGACTCAAACATGTACAATTGTTGTAAAAAAGCCGAATGGCAGTCTTAGCACTTGCCAATCCCCAGTTGGAAAATCATAGAACCAGAAATTCATATTATATCATTACAAGTAAGGCATTAAATTCTTTATTTGAACGAAGTTTACGAGCACGAAATTAGTCTTAGCCAAATAAGAAAGATGTCTCAAAATGCGGGAAATGGCAATTTTAGAGACCCAAGTTTTCAACAATTTCTTGGGAAGCATGTCCCCAGTCCCCCCTAGACTAAGCTCGTGCCTTCGGCGCTCGCTGTGCCATCCCCTCCCTCCCCTCCCCCCCCACCCCTCCCATCCTTTTGGAAGTCCTGGATCCGCCCTACAGTATGTAGTTCAAAGAGTGTTCGGTTACTTGGTTAGTACGATTATTGAATATATTTGAAATTGACATCTCAGACTATTTTATTTTTAGTTGTTTAACGATGTGTTATTGCACTTTTCTCTTTTCGCGATGCGCAGAAGATACGTCAACACGCCTTTAACCATAATTTGTAAATAATGAAAATAAAATACTGACAAACTATGAGCATCAGGGATCACACAGTCAGAACCAGGGATCACAGAGTTCGCAATATTTGGAATCAAGGATAACCAAAAAAACTGGGGTCACAAGGAAGTAAACCTCGTTACGACCTTGTTTTTTAATGTACCTCTTTAACGCTTTTATCATTCCACCGCTCAGTGCTACTGTAGTTGGTTTAACATGACGACTTTCTACAGTACATGGATCACAGGTCTCTCCTCAGACGCGTTCTTTTTCTGTTTTTTTTTCCGGTTCTCTCTTCTTGATTTCAATTACCTCTGTAACCCTCTTTATTGAAAAAGCGAGCTCTTAACCACAACAAAATCGGGACACCTTTGAATAACTAAAGTATTGAAACATCGAGTTCTTATTCATATCAAAGACCACCCTCCCTATATAGGAAACCGTAATTACTTGAAACAGTGACCTTTCAACCACATGATAACCCAACCCCCCTGTTAATGGAAGTGCTAGAAACGTGGAACACTGAGTTATTAATCACATCAAAAAATGCCCCCTTGTAATTGGAATGCTAATGACCTTAAACAGTGAGCTCTAAATAACATGACCCCCTCCCCCAAAACTACCTTAAGTTAATAATAATTTTATTGGCAGTTAGACTAGCATAGCTATGACCCGGGATCAAATCCTGGGCTAGCTCCGCACGTGGGCTGAGTATTGTTGATCTGACTCTGAGGGTTTTTCTCCGGGTACAGCGGTTTTTCATCCCTCTACAAAATCTACACCAGGTAATAACATCTGACTTTGAAGGCCCCTTAGAGAGAATACTTTTACTTTACATAGTAATGATGTTAGCCTCAATAAACAAAGGTTGTTTTGATGGCTCGCAACAGCCAGCTCTTAATTACATTACAACCCATTCACAGATATTGGGAATGCTAATAACTTGAAATAGCGAGCTCTTGACGAAATTGTGAATCTTTCTCCTCTTAACTGTAAATGCTAATGAAACAGTGAGTTTCTAGTCACCTTAATACCTATCCTCTCCATACTGGAAATGCTAATGACCTCAACAGTGACTCTTTCCCTATTGGAAAAATGCATACCAAACTGCATCCCCTTTTCGAAAAAATATGCTAACTGACTGACTTTCTTTCTTACTTTTATGGCTTGTATATACACTAATTTTTATGGACACGTAGCGATACCATTCACTTTAGACTGTCAGAAATCCGGAACAAACGGCGATTGAACCGTTTCTTTGAATCTTTTTCGATTCTTTGATTCTGTGCTCGAACTCCTCTCCCTAAGTGTGTTGGTGACCTGTTAAAGAAACAACTTATGAAATCAGTTTTTTGACACCGTCTGCTCTTATTTTATTTCTTGCAGTTGCTCGGAAGAAAAAAACTCTTGACCTTGATGTTTTACAGTTTACTATACCGGCCTTTTAGGTTTTGAACAGGGTGTCTGAGGTTTTAAAACTGATATTTGTAAATGGTGATATAGGAAACAAGTTTTAATAATAAATAATTATAATAACAACAATTGTCCTTAAGTGCTACTGATGCCATTTTGTCATTGGTATTTTGACAGCTCTAAGGACTTTTCCAACACTTGTATTCGACTGTAAATGGATAAGTGCTTACCTGACTATTTAAGGTCCGTGAAAAAAGCTTTCAAAAAAGGGGAATTAAGTGCGAGTAAAACTCAAAACATACAACGGCGATTTATGAAGTCACATGGTTTGAAAGGACTCCAAGCTCCCCGGTACTAGCGTTGGCGTACAGTGAATTAGTGAGTTTTTGCTCAAACATTTCGACCAGCCACGCAGACTTCGCCATAAACTTGACTGGGAAAGTGAGGTTGAGCTCCCGCCTTTCAAATCATGTTACATCACAAATTTCTATTAAGCTTAAAAAGTTTTCACAGCTTTGGCACTAAAAAAAAGGCATTTTGTCTTCATAAATTATCGCAAAATTTATAGCGGAAATTCTACGCGTCAAACTTTAATTTTAGATATTTTTAAACTAGTTTGAAGACTTCGTTTCAGTAGCAATTTAAGATAAAAATAACATATCCAAAGGAACAATACTAAAGTGTGATGAATATATTAGCACTGTAGCTGACGAGAGTATCGTTCCTCGGGTTTACCCTTATTTAGATTAGGCTAATATTATCATTTATGTGCATATCATTTAGCTTACTTCTAAAATCGGAAGCCTTTATCTACTTAATTTACCTTGTTTTGCAGTGGTAAGGTAAATTCGGGGGCTACTCTATGAATACGACAAACTTTCGTCGGCGACCTGAAAAAATGATAGCAAAACAAGACTCCTTAAAAATCCTTATGATAATGTTAAATCGCTCAAGATAGCTGTTTGATGCCTATGTCAAATAAACCAGTTTGAAAAGATGCACCTGCTGCAGCGTATCACGAGTGCAATAGTTGTAATCATCAGTAGCAGAACAACTCCTGCAGACCCTAGCAAGTATGGCAGTGGTCCTTGTCGCCAGGTCGGCTGTAATCCCGTGATGTCCTCTTCTGGTCGAGCTGTAGTACTGCTAATGTCCTTAGTGTATGCAGAAGCTAGTGTTTTAACAACAATTGACACTTCTTCAATAGTCACATTCACAATATCGGAATGAATTGCTTTCTCTATAATTTCTTGGTTGTTGTCTATGATTGTTTTAATAACGGCGGCAGGAAGTGCTATTAAGAAAGAAGAAACAATATTTCGTAAGTAGAAGATTAAAGTTACTCGAACCCCATTGTCCCGTCGATACTTGATCGCGTAACTTCTGCTTTACAACCAAGTGTACCTGTATTAAAAACCCTCTATGCCGTTAGTCTTTTGTTGAAGTATTATTTAGGATCACCATACTCTAATGGAGCCATATTTTTCACTGTTTGAGTCAGCGTGCCACTTTTGTATGATCTACGCTTACTACTTAATGAACAATACTAAATTTTCATCAGGTTGCATACCGTAAAATGAGATCTCATTATCCCATGCAGGGATGCAAGCCATGCAGAAACCTACTATCGATTTGACTCCGTACCCCCCTTCTGGAATGTTTATTCTGTTAGGGAAAGTAGAATGATACTGCAGTAGCAATTATAGACAGAACATATGGTATATAGTTTTTTAAAAAAAAAACTATTAAGTGCGTCGGCGAGTAGTATAAACTTGAAGTATATATGATAAATGAATTATCGTCGCCGTGAG